>JARPMJ010003656.1:0-67500 GCA_033366665.1 Phoxinus dragarum
TGTTTTTTCAGTTTGACACGCTAATGGTGTTTTACAACACGGTTTATGTTCACACTCTTAATCAGGACCTAAAATGTGGATTTTTTTTTTTTTTTTGATTGATGAATTAAAAATAAAAATGTTGACTTAACGCATTTGTTTCCTTTGAATTTAAAGGGATAGTTCTCCCAAAAATTAAATTAGCCCATGATTTACTCTCCCTCAAGCCTTCCTTTGTGTATATGACATTCTTCTTTCAGAAAAATCAGAGTTATATTAAAAATATATCCTGGCTCTTATGAGCTTTATAATGCAGGATGAGATTTTAAAGCCCCAGAAAGTGCATCTATCCATGATAAAAGTGAATCCATCCAGCAACGGGGGTTAATAAAGGCCTTCTGAAGCGAAGCGATGGGTTTGTTTAAGAAAAATATCTATATTTCAAACTTTGACTAAAATTACTAGCAGACGGCAGACGGACGTACGCATCGGTTTACGGAGAAGAGAGTAACACTTGACAATTTTGCTTAAGTCTAAAGAAAATATTTTGATTAAGTATCTAGTCTTTATAATAATAAATACTTCTAAGTTTGTATGAATGTTTTTGTCTTTGGGTAAATACATATTTTGATTTAAAATTAAATCATATATAATAAATATATATATATATATATATTCTGCTGTTTATTGAAGCTGATTTGAGAAGAATATTTTGCTAAGGTATTAAAGCATTTTTTCTGTCATTGTAAAGGGAAGATTTGGTGTGAGCTAAACTCGCAGTGACCCATCACACACACACACACACACACACACACACACACACAAGGGAAGGTTCGGTGTGAGCTAAACTCTCAGTGACACCCGGTCTAATCTGGTCGCTCTGCCCGACATGCTGTCTGCACTGTGTGTATAAAAGACACGCTGAGAGGAACAGTTTTTAGCACACACACACACACACACACACACACACACACACACACACACACACACACACACACACACGTAGTTGGTGCACATTATGAGGACTCTCCATAGGCGAAATGGTTTTTATACTGTACAAACTGTATTCTCTCCCCTTACACTAAACCTACCCATCACACACACACACACACACACACACACACTAACCCGACCCCTAAACCTGCCCATCACACACACACACACACACACACACTAACCCGACCCCTAAACCTGCCCCATCACACACACACACACACACACACACTAACCCTCCCCTAAACCTACCCATCACACACGCACACACACACACTAACCCTCCCCTAAACCTACCCATCACACACACACACACACACACACACACTAACCCGACCCCTAAACCTGCCCATCACACACACACACACACACACTAACCCTCCCCTAAACCTGCCCATCACACACGCACACACACACACTAACCCTCCCCTAAACCTACCCATCACACACACACACACACACACACACACTAACCCGACCCCTAAACCTGCCCATCACACACACACACACACACACACACTAACCCTCCCCTAAACCTACCCATCACACACACCCACGCACACACACACACACACACACACACTAACCCGACCCCTAAACCTGCCCATCACACACACACACACACACACTAACCCGACCCCTAAACCTGCCCATCACACACACACACACACACACTAACCCGACCCCTAAACCTGCCCATCACACACACACACACACTAACCCGACCCCTAAACCTACCCATCACACACACACACACACACACACACACACTAACCCGACCCCTAAACCTACCCATCACACACACACACACACACACACTAACCCGACCCCTAAACCTGCCCATCACACACACACACACACTAACCCGACCCCTAAACCTACCCATCACACACACACACACACACACACACACACTAACCCGACCCTAAACCTACCCACCACACACACACACACACACTAACCGACCCCTAAACCTACCCATCACACACACACACACACTAACCCTCCCCTAAACCTACCCATCACACACACACACACACACACACTCACTAACCCTCCCCTAAACCTACCCATCACACACACACACACACACACACACACACTAACCCTCCCCTAAACCTACCCATCACACACACACACACACTCACTAACCCTCCCCTAAACCTAACCATCACACACACACACACACTAACCCAACCCCTAAACCTACCCATCACACACACACACACACACACACACTAACCCTCCCCTAAACCTACCCATCACACACACACACACACACACTAACCCTCCCCTAAACCTACCCATCACACACACACACACACACACTAACCCTCCCCTAAACCTACCCATCACACACACACTAACCCAACCCCTAAACCTACCCATCACACACACACACACACACACACACACACACTAACCCTCCCCTAAACCTACCCATCACACACACACACACACACACACACACACACACACACACTAACCCTCCCCTAAACCTACCCATCACACACACACACACACTAACCCTCCCCTAAACCTAACCATCACACACACACACACACACTAACCCAACCCCTAAACCTACCCATCACACACACACACACACACACACACACACTAACCCTCCCCTAAACCTACCCATCACACACACACACACACACACACACACACACTAACCCTCCCCTAAACCTACCCATCACACACACACACACACTAACCCTCCCCTAAACCTACCCATCACACACACACACACACACACACACACTAACCCTCCCCTAAACCTACCCATCACACACACACACACACACACACACACACACACACACACACTAACCCTCCCCTAAACCTACCCATCACACACACACACACACACACACTAACCCTCCCCTAAACCTACCCATCACACACACGCACACACACACACACACACTAACCCTCCCCTAAACCTACCCATCACTCACACACACACACACACACTAACCCTCCCCTAAACCTACCCATCACACACACACACACACACTAACCCTCCCCTAAACCTACCCATCACACACACACACTAACCCAACCCCTAAACCTACCCATCACACACACACACACACACACACACACACACACACACACACACACAGAGGTGTGGATTGGATTCAGTGTTTAAAGGCTGATTCTCCTGAGCCTCCTCATCTCTGGCCGTTGAGTTTAATGGAGACCACATGCACACACTCAGCAGAAGTTCAGCCAGTTCCCAGTAGCCGTCACTGCACTGGTTATGTGTGTGATTTCTTTAGGACTATCATTGACGTCTGTGTAATTTAGAGGAAGCGCACTCGCATCAGACGTTTCGTACATCAAACCAAGATGTCAACACTTTTGGATAATGGTATACTATTTGAGATTGTGGTGGCAGCCAGAAGGACTTTCCAATCACTACACTACAGTTGTGTCTTGTGTAAGTCAGTTGGCCATTTATTAAAGATTTCATGAAGCTTTTTGGGGTATTCTGAGGATATTCAGGACGTTTATATCAATAAGTTATGACAACATGTTTTTACATTGCTTTAAAGATACAATATGTAATTTATTTGCTCTCGGCGTCTCTGTCGAGTGGAAGTTAGTCGCGGACGCTAGCTCTCGGTGTCTCTGTCGAGTGGAAGTTAGTCGCGGACGCTAGCTCTCGGCGTCTCTGTCGAGTGGAAGTTAGTCGCGGACGCTAGCTCTCGGCGTCTCTGTCGAGTGGAAGTTAGTCGCGGACGCTAGCTCTCGGCGTCTCTGTCGAGTGGAAGTTAGTCGCGGACGCTAGCTCTCTGCGTCTCTGTCGAGTGGAAGTTAGTCGCGGACGCTAGCTCTCTGCGTCTCTGTCGAGTGGAAGTTAGTCGCGGACGCTAGCTCTCTGCGTCTCTGTCGAGTGGAAGTTAGTCGCGGACGTTAGCTCTCGGCGTCTTTGTCGAGTGGAAGTTAGTCGCGGACGCTAGCTCTCGGCGTCTCTGTCGAGTGGAAGTTAGTCGCGGACGCTAGCTCTCGGCGTCTCTGTCGAGTGGAAGTTAGTCGCGGACGCTAGCTCTCGGTGTCTCTGTCGAGTGGAAGTTAGTCGCGGACGCTAGCTCTCGGTGTCTCTGTCGAGTGGAAGTTAGTCGTGGACGCTAGCTCTCGGCGTCTCTGTCGAGTGGAAGTTAGTCGCGGACGCTAGCTCTCGGCGTCTCTGTCGAGTGGAAGTTAGTCGCGGACGCTAGCTCTCGGCGTCTCTGTCGAGTGGAAGTTAGTCGTGGACGCTAGCTCTCGGCATCTCTGTCGAGTGGAAGTTAGTCGCGGACGCTAGCTCTCGGCGTCTCTGTCGAGTGGAAGTTAGTCGCGGACGCTAGCTCTCTGTGTCTCTGTCGAGTGGAAGTTAGTCGTGGACGCTAGCTCTCGGCATCTCTGTCGAGTGGAAGTTAGTCGCGGACGCTAGCTCTCGGCGTCTCTGTCGAGTGGAAGTTAGTCGCGGACGCTAGCTCTCGGCGGCTCTGTCGAGTGGAAGTTAGTCGCGGACGCTAGCTCTCGGTGTCTCTGTCGAGTGGAAGTTAGTCGCGGACGCTAACTCTCTGCGTCTCTGTCGAGTGGAAGTTAGCCGCGGACGCTAGCTCTCGGCGTCTCTGTCGAGTGGAAGTTAGTCGCGGACACTAGCTCTCGGCGTCTCTGTCGAGTGGAAGTTAGTCGCGGACGCTAGCTCTCTGCGTCTCTGTCGAGTGGAAGTTAGTCGCGGACGCTAGCTCTCGGCGGCTCTGTCGAGTGGAAGTTAGTCGCGGACGCTAGCTCTCAGCGGCTCTGTCGAGTGGAAGTTAGTCGCGGACGCTAGCTCTCAGCGGCTCTGTCGAGTGGAAGTTAGTCGCGGACGTTAGCTCTCGGCGTCTCTGTCGAGTGGAAGTTAGTCGCGGACGCTAGCTCTCGGCGTCTCTGTCGAGTGGAAGTTAGTCGCGGACGCTAGCTCTCGGCGTCTCTGTCGAGTGGAAGTTAGTCGCGGACGCTAGCTCTCGGCGTCTCTGTCGAGTGGAAGTTAGTCGCGGACGCTAGCTCTCGGCGTCTCTGTCGAGTGGAAGTTAGTCACGGACGCTAGCTCTCGGCGTCTCTGTCGAGTGGAAGTTAGTCGCGGACGCTAGCTCTCTGCGTCTCTGTCGAGTGGAAGTTAGTCGCGGACGCTAGCTCTCTGCGTCTCTGTCGAGTGGAAGTTAGTCGCGGACGCTAGCTCTCGGCGTCTCTGTCGAGTGGAAGTTAGTCGCGGACGCTAGCTCTCGGCGTCTCTGTCGAGTGGAAGTTAGTCGCGGACGCTAGCTCTCGGCGTCTCTGTCGAGTGGAAGTTAGTCGCGGACGCTAGCTCTCGGTGTCTCTGTCGAGTGGAAGTTAGTCGCGGACGCTAGCTCTCGGCGTCTCTGTCGAGTGGAAGTTAGCCACGGACGCTAGCGGGTGGAAACCAGGGATAACGCGGATATTACGTCAGGGACAGGCGACAGTGAACAGGTTTTCCGGGACGAGCCATTATTTGAAATGGGAATTTCTCTGAAATTAAAAATCTTTGGGAACTTTTGGGATATTGTAAGAACACAACTGCAGGAAATATATCACACTGTGCAAGTGATTTTTGGATATTTTATTACAAAATTCTCACTTATTGTACCTTTAACTCATCAAAATAAGTTAAGCAATTTTCAACTTTTTTTATACGTTATACAAGATTCTTTTTAAAACATTTTTTTAAAGTCAATTTAATATAATTTAAGTTGATGTGACTTAAACATCCAAGTTGATTGCACTTAAAATGTAATGATTGAACTGGTGGAAAAAGTGTTTTGATTGTGTTTATCTATTTATTTATTTATTTTTAAACTGGACTTGCAGATAATATAATAATAATAATAATGAAATAAAAGGCCACTTAAAGAGACACTTTCATGACTGCTTCTTAAGTACACTTTTAAACAGTGAACTTTGTGATTAAAAAGGTTTACTTCAAAATACATTTTAAATCATATTTTATTCTTTTCGGTTAAGAAATTACATTATATTTTAGCTTTCCATAAATGTTTGTCAGTACAGTCGGCAGTACACTTTAATCATATTTCAAAGATATAAAAGTAATTATGAAATGACATAAAGATGTATACTTAAGTCTTACTTGAGTGCATGGGTCAAAAACACTCTAAAGTTGCATTTAATATAAATTGAAACTATAATACATTTTTATTATTAAGTGTTCTAAAGCATTGCATTCAGTTCATGCATATGCATATTATTTCTGTAACAACTTATGCAAAAGTGCTTGTGTTTCACAATGTTGGCATGTCCCTCTCCACCAGGAAGTTTTAAATGAATAATTCTGTGTTGTTAGGAGATATATGTCAGGAAACAGGAAAGAAAACAGTATTTGTCAAACCCTCTTACTTCACATTAAGGAAACTTATTTTAGCACTACTGTAATAATGTTAAGCGCTTATACTTAGGAATAGATGTCACTGATTACTGAAGACATCAGCGCATGCTTTCACTGACACGTGGAGCCAAACAAGAGGATCATTTATTAACCAGACGCAACACAAAGTCTCATGGGACACACGGATCAATAATGCTTTAGCTGCAGGACACACAGCGTTCAGCCGGCTGAAGAGCTCTGATCTAAAGACAGATCAATGAGCCAGTGTTACAGGACACAGACTGGACACATGACTAGTGTCCATATGCACCGGGATTTTTATAATCACTATATATATTTATAAAACGGTTAGTTCCAATCCTTGATTCTGATTGGTCAATAGCTGTGTTTTATTCACGATAAAACACGGCTATGACCGCTTCACCCAACGGTTCTATGTATCACTACTCAACACCCCTAGCAACCACCCTTAGCAACTTAAAAACGCATGTTTGATCTCATCGATATTGTTCATTGAAGCTATTGTAGAGTATTGTGAGAGATCGAGTTACAGCATTTACAGTAGATATAGCATTTTCCTTCAGGTCAGTCCTATATATTCATAATAATAAAAAATCCGTTTGAATGTCCGCTGCGATATCTTGTCCTTTTAACGTTAACAGTTAACGCTAAGGGGTTTTCCGGTGCCCATAGTCATCGGTCAGTTGCCTCTTCCTTCTCCGTGATCACAAGTTTGAGTCCATTCAATATAAAAGTCTTCTCTCCTGACTGACTCACTCATAAACACAGTCTTTGTCTCCATCTATTGGCGAAATAATGTGTGTAAGATCTGTTGCTGTTTACGGTCAGGGACTATTTTTTCCAGCGGAAGGAAGGCTTTTAGTGATTTTACTTCATGAAAGTTGCGTAGATACATATTTTTCGTCTTTAATTGTTGTATTGTGTGGTAACCGTTTTATAAAAGCAATAAGGTACTCTAGGCACGCGCTGTATCGTGAATAAGTCACGACTGAAGGGCGTTGCAGGCGCGAAGCGGAGCACAGCCTCTCGTACCTTATTGCTTCTGCTTACTAATACAATGCCATTGTGTTGTACCATGAACTTTGGATGAAATTCTGCATGGCTAAATGCAGAATAAATAAATATTAAAAGTTATTTTTGTTTTGTTACTCTACAGCTATTATATTAGATTTTTTCTAATTAGATATTAGAAGTGTCATTGTTACAGTGTAATTATACATTTAAGTAAGATTAATATTAACTAGCCTACTTACTATAGGATTAGGGTAGGAATAGGATTTGGTTGAGGGTTAGTTGCATGTAATAATGCCTAATTTACTGTTATTACTACGGTAATGTAACAGTAACAAGGACACTGTAAAATAAAGTGTTACCCTGGATTTAGTATGTTTCTGTACAGTGCTCTCCGGTTGAGGATATTGTTTGTCCACTCGAGTAACACCCTCGGCACTATTTCTGTCCGGGGAACGAGCCACTAGGAAACGGTTCACCGGTGAATTATGGTTATGACAGACGGTATTTAAATTAGCCCGGCAGCGTTCCTCTTTCAGGAGCTGAGAATAGATGAAGCTTTATGACTCTGAACATATATGAGCAACAAAACATCTTCATCAACATTTCAAGGTCAGATCAAGTAGATGCACTCTTAAAAACAGGTTATTTATTGGCATTTACCATTCCATAAAGACCCTTTAACATAGAGCCTTTCTATTCAACACAAGGTTATTTAAATAAAGTTCCCAAAAAGGGGGTTTCACAGCGATTTTTAACCATTTTTGGTTCCCCAAAGAACTTCTCAATGATCAGCTCTTAAAATAACCTCTTTTTTAATCTAAAGAACCTTTTCCTCTATAAAGAACCGTTAAAGTTACCATGGATGTTCAAGTTTCTTCATGAAACCACTGATGCCAATAAACAACTTATTTAATAGTGTATATTGGGAAGAGGTTCATTGTTCTCTGATTGTTCATTGATCACTGAAAGGTTCTTTGTGGAACCAAAATGGTTATTTTGTCATTGCTGTGAAAAACCCCTTTATTTTTTTAGAGTTATGCATGTTCAATGTTCAATAGATGCCAATAAAGAAGCTTTATTCGATAACTAATTTCTTAATGAGTTTAACTATCCCTTATCCAACGAGAACCGGGATACACAGATTTTTACCCCAGTTGCATTCTTTGCATTTCTTGTTTAAAATAACCTTTATTTAAGAGTGTACAGTGGAAAAATGTTCTTTCAGTTATTAAAATTGTACACTTTTAAAATGTAATTTTAAGAGCTGATCACTGAAAAGTTCATTGGGAAAGCAAAAATTGTTCTTCTATGCTACAAGAAAAAAAAAAAGAAAAAAAACTTTTGGAACCTTAATTTAATTTTATTTTTATTTATTTTTATTTTTGCAGTCATACAGTATGTCACAGGTGAATTTTTTTATGGTACAGTAGGAACCTTAATTTTTAATAGTTAAAATTGCAAACTTTCCAGTGTCCATTGATATATAATTTATTATATTATACATATAATATACAATATAATAAAGTGCATTGATTGATTATCATAGTCTTATATGCTACTTGTGTAGTTGTCAAAGTTATGTTAAAGATGCTGGTCTCGAAACCTTAAAATATGATTTTTATTGTCATATCCAATGATGATGGTTTCATTCAGTCATATTAAATAATATATTTATATATTAGAATTAATATAATATCTTAAGATAAATAGCTTAGATGTTACCATATTCATTGTTTCCCAGAATAAACTGTGCTTGTTTTGAAAGTGAATCCTCTGCTTATGCTTTCTGTCTCTATGTTGTAGATGGACCTGAAGCTACTCTTCATATCCACATTATTCGGGATCATTGTTTGCAGCCGTGCTCAGCAAGGTAATGTGAAGATCACGAAGCTGGAAATGCTGTAACTCATCAGAATGAGTAAGCGCTGGGTTTGTTTTGAGGTGGTCAGTTAAACACTGCTGTCATTACTCCCCCAGCGGCCGGAGCGTTATCCTAATGGAAACCAGCAGTCGTGTCTGACTCCAGTTACTGTAAGCCAGAGCATGTGAATGAATCTCTGGCCAGATTTAAACGCTGTGTCTCTTGTGTTCTGCAGAGGGCAACGAGTGCATCAAAGCCAACGCTTTATCCTGTGGCGAGTGCATACAAGTGGGGGCTAAATGTGGATGGTGCACTGACACCGTGAGTAGCGTTACAATCTTTACTTTAACTCTCCATCGCTGAAACAAACACATGTATCGCCCTAACATACTATTTGTGCAGCATCACACTCATAATCACAGCCATACTGATATTCAGACCCACAGTTATGATATTGCTTTTATACTTGTCAGTTTGTAGACATGTAGATGATGCCGCACAAAATGACTCAAACTAAGTCATTTGATATTAATAGTTATGGCAGATTTGCCAGGAACAGAAATGGCGGATTATAAGTGTTGCCATTCCATTCATGTTTGTAAATCTCGTTCCTCATGGAAAGATCCTCATGTGATGCTTGAGTTTGTGCTTATATCAGTCCTTATGAGGAGATTCAGGAATACATAATACATAGTACTTAAAGCCACTTAATATAAAGTGGGACCGTCTAATTAATTATTATATCGATTTTAAGTGTATTTTGTTACAAAACATTTGTTTCTTTAGATTAA
Source organism: Phoxinus dragarum (assembly GCA_033366665.1). Classification (NCBI taxonomy): domain Eukaryota; kingdom Metazoa; phylum Chordata; class Actinopteri; order Cypriniformes; family Leuciscidae; genus Phoxinus; species Phoxinus dragarum. Next base: position 10,061 of record JARPMJ010003656.1, read on the forward strand.
TTAACTTTAAGATGATTTTCTTTTCTAAAATGTTCTATTTATTATGATTTTCTATTTTTTTAGTATGCTTCATTAAATGTTTTGTATGAAAAACGTACACTTTAAAAAGTTTGTTTGTTTTTTTAAAGGAATATTCAGCACGGATGCATTAAATTGATTAATAAAAATGGCAGTAAAGACATTTACATTATAAATGCTGTTCTTTTGAACTTTCTATTCATCAAAGAACACTGTAAATAATGTCTAACCTCCCCAACTCACAATTTTCTAGTGACGGGAAAATTGATCAAATTAAATTTGCCGAATTTCCAATTAAAAAATGTTTTGATTTGACCAGTCACTAGAAAATTGTGAGTTGGGGAGGTTAGACATTTTTTACAGTGAATAAATAAAATGTATGATGGTTCCCACAAAAATATGAAGCTGTTTCCAACACTGATAATAATCATAAATGTGTCTTGAGCATCAGATCATCATATTACACTGATTTCTGGAGGATCATGTGACACTGAAGACTGGAGTAATGATGATAAATTCAGCTTTGATCACAGGAATAAATGACACTTTACTGTATATTCACATAGAAAACTGATGATTTACATTATAATAATATTCACTGTTTTTACTGTAATCAAATAAATGCAGCTCTGGTGAGCGGAAGAGACTTCTTTCAAAACACATTAAAAAAATCGGTAACACTTTACAATAAGGGTGCACTAATAAGCATTAATTCATGCTTAACTAATGCACAGATGATACTAAATTAATGTATTACTAATGACTATCTAAGCTATTCATTAATGATTGCCTCATTAGCAACTAATGAAGAGTCTGTCTGGTTAATATATTAGTTAATATATTAATTGTTATTAATTAAATATGTAAGTGTGTATTAATTCTATAATATCTTATTTTATTAACTAATAGTGTTCATTAATTTGTTAATTACCACAATGAGCCAAAGCCTTATATTTCAACTTCCAGATAATACAGGTAAACTAATATGCATTAATACTTTATTAATTACAGCATTAGTAGTGTGTCAATTACTACAATGTTTTTGGAAACCAGTGTTTAATAAACAGCTTTTATAAACTCTAGTGATGGTCATTAATGATTAATTAATCATTAGCTAACAATCATTATGTTGTGACTTTACTTGTTGAGGCACATCATTATTAACTCATCATCTAGTAATTGTAGTAATTGACACACTACTAATGCTGTAATTAATAATGTATTAATGCATATTAGGCTCATTGTGGTAATTAACAAATTAATGAACACTATTAGTTAATAAAATAAGTGATTATGGAATTAATCCACAATTACATATTTAATTAATAACAATTCATATATGAACTAATATATTAACCAGACAGACTCTTCATTAGTTGCTAATGAGGCAATCATTAATGAATAGCTTAGATAGTCATTAGTAATACATTAATTTAGTATCATCTGTGCATTAGTTAAGCATGAATTCATGCTTATTAGTGCACCCTTATTGTAAAGTGTTACCAAAAAATCCTTCCAACCCCAAACTTTTGAACAAATATAAATAATCTGACATGCTTCACACTGAATACAGCCTGAATGCTTTCTCCTCTCGCAACAGGAGTTTCTGAAGCAGGGAGAGCCGACATCGGCGCGCTGCGATGAGCTGGAGTCGCTCAAGAAAAGAGGTTGTTCGGAAACCAAGATTGAAAACCCTCACGGCAGCCAGAGGATCCTCAAGAACAAAAACGTGACCCACCGCAAGAAGGAGAAACTGCGGCCCGAGGACATTACACAGATCCAGCCTCAGAAACTCAGCCTCAAGCTCAGATCTGGTGCTGCTCACTCACAACCGCTTGCTTTTCTCGATCTGCGGGAATACATACTAACACATTTTTGTTTTGTGAACATTGTTATTTCTGTGTAGGGGAACCTCAGAATATCAAGCTGAAGTTCAAGAGGGCGGAAGACTACCCCATAGACCTGTACTACCTGATGGACCTGTCCTACTCCATGAAGGACGACTTGGAGAACGTCAAGAATCTCGGGACTAGTTTGATGAAGGAAATGTCCAAGATCACCTCAGATTTCAGGATTGGTGAGAGTCTTATAAAATCATGCTGCAAAACTGAACTCTGCTAGTTTGGCTTTAAAAACATTGGTTCTATCAGGCCCTGTTTACACGAGAACACTCGCGGGTGAAAACGTAAAAATATGTTATCGGCTGTGCCTTTCGTTTAGACGGCGACGGCGTTTTCTTGGGGCTTAAAAACGCAAAAAAGTGAAACCACCCTCCTGATATTTATACGGCCAAAAACTAAGATTAATGTAAATAAATGAGATCTTTCTAACAGAAAATCTATATAAATATTGTCACTTTTATATCTCTCTGTACTTGTTATTCTGCGGTCAAAATATATAATGCAATGCAATACAATGATGATTGAGAGATGAACAAATAAACGTTCCTCAAAAGCCTGATGATCATATTTGAGACTCACATTTGAACATGAAACTCTGGTAGTTTTGCTTTAAAAACCTTGGTTCTGTTAGATGCCATTTTAACCCTGTAAAGCCTGACGTAATAACGGTCATACATTGAAAAATAAAGTAGCGCAGTGCAATGCAAAAAGTTGATCAGCTTATTAATTAATTACTAAAACGATCATTTATTTTTGCTAATCATTATTTTATTTCAGTTCGTTTTCAGTAACTGTTGTTAGTTTCGTTTAGTTTTTCATTTGTTGAAATTCCTATTTTATTTCAGTTTACGAAGATGTTTTTTGACCAATAGTTTAAGTTTCACACTCTAAAAAATGCTGGGTTGTTTTAACCCAATTTTGGGTCCAAATATGGACAAACCCAAACGTTGGGTTAAAAATGTACTTTAAAAATGTAACCCAACGGCTGGGTTTGTCCATATTTGACCCAAAATTGGGTTAAAACAACCCAGCATTTTTTAGAGTGCAGTTTTCATTTACGAATATAACCCGACAGGTTTCGGCTCTTTCGTGGAGAAGACGGTGATGCCGTACATCAGCACGACTCCAGCCAAGCTCCTGAACCCCTGCACTGGGGACCAGAACTGCACCAGTCCCTTCAGCTACAAGAACGTGCTGAAGCTCACCAGCAACGGCCACCAGTTCAACAGTCTGGTGGGGAAACAGCAGATCTCGGGAAACCTGGACTCCCCCGAGGGAGGCTTTGATGCTATCATGCAGGTTGCCGTGTGTGGAGTGAGTATTGAACCGCTGGAGGAGGGTTTGCTCTGTGTTTACGTTATTGATATTCATGCACGATATATCGGCCACCATATCGGTATCGTATCGGTTCATTTTTAATGTTATCGTTATCGCCTCGATAAGAAAATTTGCCCGGTATATATTAGCGCCATATTATTTTCTTTAGAGATCGACCGATAGTGATTTTTTTATAATCGATACCGATACATTTGCATGTTTATGTGCCTGATAACCGATATACAGAACCGATATTTATTGTTTTATTCCTGTTTTTGACGATTATAACAACAGCACTGTATGGCAAGCCGTTTTAGCTTTTATTCGTTTCCAGGATATGAATTCTTGATATCAACAATTACATTTTTGATATCAAGAATTATATTTTTTGATATCAAAAATGTAATTGTTGATATCAACAATTTAATTCTTGATATCAACCATTTAATTCTTGATATCAACAATTGAATTCTTGATATCAAAATTGTAATTGTTGATATCAACAATTGAGTTGTTGATATCTGTAATTATATTTTCACTAGTGAAATGTCACCATAGGCTGCCATTCAAAATCAATTGTTGATATCAAGAATTGATTTCTTACTAGTAGAAATATAATTTTTGATATCAATAATTACATTGTTACTAGTAAAAATGTGAATTACTGATATCAATAATTCAATTGTCACTAGTTGAAATGTCTATTCTTGATATCAACAATTTAATTGCTACTAGTAACATTTTTCATTTTTGATATCTGAAAATGTATTTCTGATATCAATATTATTTCAGATATCTAAAATGGCTTTCTTACTAGTAACAATCACATTCATGATATCAGAAATTCACATTGTCACTAGTGAAAATGGAATTATTGATATAAAAAATGAACATTGTTACTAGTGGCAATTCAATTGTTGATATCAAGAATAGACATTTCAACTAGTGACAACTGAATTCTTGATATCAAAAATAAAGGTTTTTACTAGTAAGAATTGTATTTCTGATATGTGAAATTGCATTTCAACTAGTAAGAAATCAATTCTTGATATCAACAATTGATTTTGAATGGCAGCCTATGGTGACATTTCACTAGTGAAAATACAATTACAGATATCAATAATTAAATTCTTGATATCAAAAATAAAATTCTTGATATCTCGAATTAACATTTTAACTAGTAAAAATGTAATTGTTGATATCAAGAATTAGCATGTTACTAGGGGAAATGTAATTCCTGATATCAAAAATTGCCATTGTTACTAGTATAAATCTAATTCCTGATATCAATAACTTTATCAATTTGGATTTAGATTTATCAGACAATATATCAGTAATCAGCTTTCAAAGATAAAGAATTATCGGTTATCGGTATCGGACAAAATTTTCATATCGGTGCATCTCTATGATAAAGTTTATTTACTATGTACTAAATAACTGTTTGTCAAACTAGTTCTTGAGACAGAGTTTATGTAACTGACAGTGTTATTGCATACTGAATGTCCTCATTTGATTATTTTCTGACTTAAATGCCACAGTAATATGACATCTTTATTTAATTTGTGTTCTTAATCTGTTTTTGTACTTTCCGCTCACTCTTTGTATCCCTTGGCCTCATTTTTCTCCTTCTTCCTGTTCTCTCTCTCTCTCTCTCTCTCTCTCTCTCTCTCTCTCTCTCTCTCTCTCTCTCTCTCTCTCTCTCTCTCAGAACCACATTGGCTGGAGAAATGTCACCCGTTTGTTGGTGTTCTCTACTGACGCAGGTTTTCATTTTGCCGGAGATGGCAAACTCGGTGGAATTGTGCTTCCCAATGATGGGAAATGCCACTTAAAAGACGGCATGTACACGATGAGCCATTATTATGTATGTATATGACGTTTTCCAGCTAGGCCATAACCGTGTCTTAAACATTTGTGTTTTCTAGTCTTTCAAATCTTTTCAAATCTAGATTTTTTTGGGGGGTGTGGAGAGAGCTGCTTGTTTAAAGGAATTTAAGAAATAAAGGATTGCATTTGAACTATTTGCAAATAATATTTTTATTTTAAAATATGCACATTGACTCAGTGGCGGATCTACGGGGTGGCAAGGGGTGGCAGCTGCCACCCCTGGGAACTAGTCTTGCCACCCCTGTTGCCACCCCATTTATAAATCAGATAATATTTTTAATGTTTTTTTATGTTCATATGATAGCCTACACGTTGAAGGCTAAGGAGACCCGCACCAAACTCCTTTTAAACAGAAATTGCCGATTTAGAATCCCCTCCGCTCCCCCTCACAATGGTTTCACCCACACCAGCACGGCAGCGTGAGCGACCCCCGCGAAATTTCACCAGTTGCAGTCTTTTACAGTCTATGTTGGCAGCACGCAGTGTTTCGGAGAAGAGAGGATAAGCAGCTAGCAGCAGTGAGTTAAGAGTTAAGTTTGACACCAAGTCGAAAAAGTCCATAAGCAGACAGTTAACCCTGCAACAACCACATTGTTACGTTATTTACATCCGCAATCTCATCGAATTTTTCTATGAACGTCAGGTCAGATAGCTAAGGGTCTAACCGTTAGTCTAGCTCTTTGTGTGTGTTTAACCTGTTCATTTGTTAAATAAACTGTTTATAGTGACAGTTATGTCTTAATTTATGTAAGGAGTTATGAAATGAAAAAATTAGTCAATACCTTTAATATGAATTATGAGCGTCTGCGTCGGCCGCTCCCATTCAGAAAAAAAAAAATCCTGTGCTGTCGTCACGAAAAGCGTTATTAAAGCATAAATGAAAGCATTAATATTCCATTTAATATGAATTCCATAGTTCCTGTGGATTTTAAGGGTCTTGCCTCAGAAAATTGTGTTTTTGATGTTTGCCCTCAAGTGATCAGCAGTTGAGAGAGAGAGAGTGAGTGAGTGAGATGAATGACATTCTTATGTACATTTTAAATTGTTGTATGAAATATTTTAATAAATCCAAAAATAATGTTTGACTAAAAAGGTACTTCACTGAGTCTTTATTGAATCAGAGGGAAATGTTTTGACAGTCATGGTTATCATTGCAACAATCCTGCATTATAATCTTGTTTCAATCCAGATAACCTAAATCTATTGATGGCTTATGTTGTATGACTAAATCTGTCCATATTTCCTCAAACTCACTAGAAGGGGTCTTTTTTTCCCCCTTTTTTTTTATCTCCTGGGGAGCATACTCCCAAACCCCCCAAGTATTGCTTTTTCACACAGTACAATTTAAGTATAGACTACACAGACTGTTGATAGTGATTACACAGAGAAAGGGTCCACAATTCACAAATTAAAGGGAGACTCCACTTTTTTTTTTGGAAATAGGCTCATTTTACAACTCCCCCAGAGTTTTACCGTTTCGAATCCATTCAGCCGATCTACGGGTCTGGCGGTACCACTTTTAGCATAGCATAGCATCATTGAATCAGACAAGACCATTAGCATTTCTCTCAAAAAATGACCAAAGAGTTTCAATATTTTTCCTATTTGAAACTCGACTCTTCTGTAGTTACATCGTGTACTAAGACCTTAAATAGGAAAAATATCTAAACTCTTTGGTCATTTTTTTGAGAGAGATGCTAATGGTCTTGTCCGATTCAATGATCTATGCTAAGCTATGCTAAAAGTGGTACCGCCAGACCCGTAGATCGGCTGAATGGATTTTAAAATGGTAAAACTCAACTGTTTAACTCTGGGGGAGTTGTAAAATGAGCCTATTTCCAAAAAAAGTGGAGTATCCCTTTAAGACCCACACCATCCAAAAACCCAGCTACATCTCTGATTTGACACCCACTCTGTGTAATGTAGTGTAGAGAACAAAACACATTCAATGAAAACCGTAGCATTTTAAATTATGAATAATGTCCATGGCCCCCCTCCTGAAACCTCATGCCACCCCTTTGCCACCCCAGGAAAAAATCTCTAGATCCGCCACTGCATTGACTCTTAATCGAATGCCTAAATGGCCCTGTTTCTCACATTCAATCACTACTTATATATTACACGAATCATGTAAATGGCTATTTTCAATGTAAAATTTGACACATTTGTCCCTCTCAATGTCTACGGTCCTGTTTTCTGGTGATTTTCAGACCAGATGTATTAGATGTTCATATCTTTCCTGTCCTTTCCTGACTAGGATTACCCCTCCATCGCCCACCTGGTTCAAAAACTGAGCGAAAATAACATCCAGACCATCTTCGCAGTTACAGAAGAGTTTCAGCCTGTGTACAAAGTACGTCCATGGATGATTATCTTAATGATGTGGATGAAAGTGTATGTTTGGAGCCTGTAGTTTCTTCCCCTGTTCATTTTTTTTGATGTACTTGCTCAAGAGAAGGTCTGTAATCTCTTTCCACACTTGTCAAAACTTATGAACGTTTGTGATGCTAGCTGTGCTTAGCCTCAGTGCTAAGTGTTAAATTTAAGCACATAACATGTAATTGTTGCATGAATGATTCCTCAAACCCTGTGGCTGGTTGAGAGGAGGCATGCTATTACTTTTCCAAGTGATCAGACTTACAATATTCACCTTCTCGATGATAAAACAAATGAAAAAATCCCATAGACTTGCATTGAAAGAGACATAACTAGAGACAAGACTATGTGTTACAACATCTCAAATATTTCACTCCGAGAGCCTGAAACTCTCCTGGATCTCTGTATTTGGAAAGCCACAACCCCAAGATAGTTTCCCGGCTTGGAATGATCCAGACGGCAAAGTCATAATTTAGAGTTCCTGTCTGCTGTTTAAAGCCCTGCTGTAAAACAAACACCCTGCGTCCCTGTGCTTAAGATTCATGAATGTTTTTCTCTGATTTTTCCCCTTTCCACAGGAACTAAAAAACCTGATTCCAAAGTCTGCAGTGGGAACGCTTTCCGCAAACTCCAGCAATGTTATCAATCTTATTATTGATGCATACAATGTGAGTAGATAAAGTTTCTTTATTCAGTAGTGGCCAAAAGTCATGTCCGGAGGGGATATCTGTTTTTAATGACCCTACAAGTTTGAATAAACCATTCAAATATGAGGGAAATGTTCTTGAGGCGAGAACAAAACACTAAACTTAATTGGACACAATGCAAACTAAAGCTCTCGGCGTCTCTGTCGAGTGGAAGTTTATCGAGGACGCTAGCTCTCGGCGTCTCTGTTGAGTGGAAGTTAGTCGCGGACGCTAGCTCTCGGCGTCTCTGTCGAGTAGAAGTTAGTCGCGGACGCTAGCTCTCGGCGTCTCTGTCGAGTAGAAGTTAGTCGCGGACGCTAGCTCTCGGCGTCTCTGTCGAGTAGAAGTTAGTCGCGGACGCTAGCTCTCGACGTCTCTGTCGAGTAGAAGTTAGTCGCGGACGCTAGCTCTCGGCGTCTCTGTTGAGTGGAAGTTAGTCGCGGACGCTAGCTCTCGGCGTCTCTGTCGAGTAGAAGTTAGTCGCGGACGCTAGCTCTCGGCGTCTCTGTCGAGTGGAAGTTAGTCGCGGACGCTAGCTCTCGGCGTCTCTGTCGAGTAGAAGTTAGTCGCGGACGCTAGCTCTCGGCGTCTCTGTCGAGTGGAAGTTAGTCGCGGACGCTAGCTCTCGGCGTCTCTGTCGAGTGGAAGTTAGTCGCGGACGCTAGCTCTCTGGGTCTCTGTCGAGTGGAAGTTAGTCGCGGACGCTAGCTCTCGGCGTCTCTGTCGAGTGGAAGTTAGTCGCGGACGCTAGCTCTCGGCGTCTCGGTCGAGTCGAAGTTAGTCGCGGACGCTAGCTCTCGGCGTCTCTGTCGAATCGAAGTTAGTCGCGGACGCTAGCTCTCGGCGTCTCTGTCGAGTTGAAGTTAGTCGCGGACGCTAGCTCTCGGCGTCTCGGTCGAGTCGCAGTTAGTCGCGGACGCTAGCTCTCGGCGTCTCTGTCGAGTGGAAGTTAGTCGCGGACGCTAGCTCTCGCCGTCTCTGTCGAGTGGAAGTTAGTCGCGGACGCTAGCTCTCGGCGTCTCTGTCGAGTGGAAGTTAGTCGCGGACGCTAGCTCTTGGCTTCTCTGTCGAGACGAAGTTAGTCGCGGACGCTAGCTCTCGGCGTCTCTGTCGAGTCGAAGTTAGTCGCGGACGCTAGCTCTCGGCGTCTCTGTCGAGTCGAAGTTAGTCGCGGACGCTAGCTCTCGGCGTCTCTGTCGAGTCGAAGTTAGTCGCGGACGCTAGCTCTCGGCGTCTCTGTCGAGTGGAAGTTATTCGCGGACGCTAGCTGTCGGTGTCTCTGTCGAGCCGAAGTTAGTTGCGGACGCTAGCTCTCGGCGTCTCTGTTGAGTCGAAGTTAGTCGCGGACGCTAGCTCTCGGCGTCTCTGTTGAGTGGAAGTTAGTCGCGGACGCTAGCTCTCGCCATCTCTGTCGAGTGGAAGTTAGTCGCATATGCTAGCTCTCGGCGTCTCTGTCGAGTGGAAGTTAGTCGCGGACGCTAGCTCTCGGCGTCTCTGTCAAGTGGAAGTTAGTCGCGGACGCTAGCTCTCGGCGTCTCTGTCGAGCCGAAGTTAGTTGCGGACGCTAGCTCTCGGCGTCTCTGTCGAGTGAAAGTTAGTCGCGGACGCTAGCTCTCGGCGTCTCTGTCAAGCCGAAAATAGTTGCAGACGCTAGCTCTTGGCATCTCTGTCGAGTGGAAGTTAGTTGCAGACGCTAGCTCTCGGCGTCTCTGTTGAGTGGAAGTTAGTCGCGGACGCTAGCTCTTGGCATCTCTGTCGAGTGGAAGTTAGTCGCGGTCGCTAGGTCTCGGCGTCTCTGTCGAGTGGAAGTTAGTCGCGGACGCTAGCTCTCGGCGTCTCTGTCGAGTGGAAGTTAGTCGCGGACGCTAGCTCTCGGCGTCTCTGTCGAGTGGAAGTTAGTCGCGGACGCTAGCTCTCGGTGTCTCTGTCAAATGGAAGTTAGTCGCGGACGCTAGCTCTCGGCGTCTCTGTCGAGTGGAAGTTAGTCACGGACGCTAGCTCTCGGAGTCTCTGTCGAGTGGAAGTTAGTCGCGGACGCTAGCTCTCGGCGTCTCTGTCGAGTGGAAGTTAGTCGCGGACGCTAGCTCTCGGCGTCTCTGTCGAGTGGAAGTTAGTCGCGGACGCTAGCTCTCGGCGTCTCTGTCGAGTGGAAGTTAGTCGCGGACGCTAGATTTCGGCGTCTCGCAAAACGCCACGCTGATATTGATCCTCGCTTTAGTTCTCCTTTTGTCCCAAAGTCTCCTTGCCATGTTCATAATATTTGAACGAAACAACAACAGCGTGCAGCTAGACGTTATGCAGTCGTCCACGTCTGTCGCCATGGTTACTATGGCAGCGCAAGTGGAAACCAGGGATAACGCGGATATTACGTCAGTGACAGGCGACAGTGAACAGGTTTTCCGGGACGAGCCATTATTTAAAATTGGAATTTCTCTGAAATTAAAAATATTTGGGAACTTTTGGGATATTGTAAGAACACAACTGCAGGAAATATATCACACTGTGCAAGTGATTTTTTGATATTTTATTACAAAATTCTTACATATTGTACCTTTAATATTTCATTGATTCTCTCGTTTATTATTTCTTTGTATGATAGCCTGGACAAAAATTATGTTGCACAATATTTTGGCATGTTTTATTGCGTTATTATCACAAATAAAACAATCGACTCAGGCACAACTATGCAATATGCTTACAAAGTCTTTAATAATATTTGAATGAAGTGTGAAGATGTACATTTTCTCACTTTTGGCCACTACTGGTAATTTCTCCAGTATATACAGGACCTGGACTGATTTATGTTTTCTCAGTCTCTTTCCTCAGAGGTGATCCTGGAGAACAGCAAGCTTCCCGAGGGAGTGACGATCACCTATCAGTCCCGCTGTAAGAATGGACTCGTGAATGAGGGAGAAAACGGGCGGAAGTGCTCCAACATCTCTATCGGAGATGAGGTGAGGTGATGCCAGCGTGATGTAATGTGCATCGGGAACCTGGAGCCTGTTGTTCCTGAGTCTTTTTCTGTTTCCAATGAATCCTCAGGTGTCGTTCAACATTAATATCACAGCTCAAGGCTGTCCCAAACAAGGCAAACCGGAAACCATTAAGATCAAGCCCTTGGGCTTCACCGAGGAGGTCGAGATCGAACTCAACTTCATCTGCGAGTGTGACTGTCACAAGCACGGCATCAAGAACAGTGAAATGTGCCATAACGGCAATGGGACGTTTGAGTGCGGAGCCTGCAGGTGAGACCGCGCGTGTGTGTGTGTGTGTGTGTGTGTGTGTGTGTGTGTGTGTGTGTGTGTGTGTGTGTGTGTGTGTGTGTGTGTGTAGTTTAGTCATGAAACTCTGACACCGTCCTCTGAACCCCTCCACCTCCCCAGCTCCACCTGCCTGGATCTGATACAGGATTCATGTTTGTCTATTTATGCAGAAGCATCGCTGGTTTTGTCCGCCAAGACCAAATACATTATTCAGTTTTGAATTATAATTTTTTTAGTTTTCATGTTTTTTTAGTTTTTGTTTTTTGTTTACTAATTGTATTACTTAACCCTAGGCCTAAACTAATTTTGTTTCAGTTATTTGCTGAGGCAACGTTTTCTATTTTCACTTAAATTTAAGTTTATAATCTAATATTTATATTTTATTATTTATTTATTTTTAAATTAGTGACATAGATTTTTTATAGTTTAGTTCATAATAACAACAATCAACATTATTGCAATAATTAAGCCACATTTTTTTAATGAAATTCTAGTACATTTCCCCCTAAAATTCTCATTACATATACAATAATCAATGCAAATAATAATGAAATCTTGCCCCGCCAGTGTTTTTGAAAAAGTTGCCAGTCACCACCAGCATTTTTGATCATTTTCACAAAGTTTCATGGGCCGCAGAATATTCAAACATGCAATATATCAAAAGAAAGAACCTGCAACAAAAAAAAAAAAAGAAAAAAAAGTTTTATTTTAGCTTCATGCATTCCTTTTTTATCAACACTTGAATATGGGTAAGTTTCATAAAAAAATTAAAAAAGCAACATTTTAAAGGAGTCATAACCTGTAATTTCACTTTTCCACAAGAATCAATGTATGTTCTGATTGCCTAACGAGTATACACTGGCCGGGAAGCCGATATTTAAAAGTGAAGCGTTTGTTTACCCCAGGGTTCGTAAACCAGCCCACGTGCACGCGCACTCAAACACGAGATTTTAATTTCTCCCCCGTCTTGACGTCAAGACGGGGCCGGATATACCATATATGCACACGCAGACCTGCTGCAGGAAGCCCGCCCTGCCCCTCTCCCCCTCATCTTCAGTCGCGAAAGATGCAGAAACGTAGTGCACACGTGAGTTGCTTTGTTGTTGACTGCCAGAATCAACATGTAACTTAAATGTGTTTTCTCTCCCAAGAACGGACCAAGCTGTCAGGGACCAGTGGATTAAATTCATTTTAATGACGCAGTTCCTACAACCCTTCCCACTGGCTTAAACGTCAGGTGTCTGTGCTAATCATTTTACGCCGGAATCGTTCACAAATTTGAATGTCTAAAAAACCACAACGTGAAACAAGGCAAAAACACCACATGATAGCAAACGTTGATCTCAATAACCACTGTAAGCTGATAAAAAAAGTAGACTACATCTCCGTTAATGTAATCTACATTAAATAAAAGGTATAATGTATGTCTCAGTCAAAATGATTGTCTTTACCATTCAGAGATATCTTGATGTAGACGTACTTCCATCGACTCTACATCTTCCCTTTCCAGCTCAGGTTCAGAGTCTGGCTCGTGCATTTACGGTTGAATCCCGTAGGTCGCGGCCAGGTCGGGTTCATTCACAACTTGCGCCATGATGTCATTTTGGAATGATATGCTGAAGTTACCTGCGGTGTCAACCCCCCTCCTTCCTGCCACCAATCAACGCGCCCCTCATTTGCATTATTAAAATCACCGTCCACAACAGCCAAAATATCGCATCAGATCTCGCGAGACAATAATGCCTTCAGAAATAAGGGTCAGAGGAGCTCTGTGTTTATTTTTTTTCCACTTTTCTTTTTTAGAAGGGCCTGAAAGACTATAATAGAGCGTGGGTATCCAAGGTAATACTAGGTTATGACTCCTTTAAGCAAAAAGCTGAGAAAATCGTGTTTGTGTCAAAGACTACGTCTGGATGGGATTCAGAACGATGATCAAAACACGAGTCCAACACACTCAACGCTTCACAGTCCTGTAGTCGACGTTTCATTCAGTAATCAAAATTTAATGAATTATTATTATCATTTTATTATTATTATCACACATTGAATTTATATTCTGTTTAATGTTGTTATTTTACATATGCATCTGCTTGCATATGCCATCGCTTGTTTGTTGTTTCTGCTTCTTCTTCGCCTGTGTTTCGATCGGGAGATTCAGAACTCTTTCAGAAGATGTGTAATAGCGCCCCCTACCGTATAACAGTGGAAACACGGAGAGCCGGAAATTTCCTTCAATGGCGGGAAAAGAGTTTTAAAAAATCTCATTCACATTATCATTATGGTCCAGATAATTTTATTACGTAGTATCATTGTAATTCTCATTATTTACATAATACCATGATTTACTGCATTACTGTAAAACTATAATACAGTGATTTATTTAAATTAGCATACATTAAATACAATACAAAGTGCAATAAAATAATTCAAAACAAATATAAATGTTTGCTTTATTGAGAATACAGTTGATTTTAGGGTTAAACATGACACTGAATCTTTGATGCAAAGCATATTTTTGTACCTGTTTGGATATGAATTGACCGTTCGCAAAGACCCCGCCCCCCTTAGTTACTGTCGCTATGTCCGACAAGCTACGCCGCTCTCACACACACACGTTCTCACGCAGTGAAAAACACATTGTGGAGCAGAGAGACACTGACAGACACAGACCAGCTTACTTTTGATATTAAACATATTAAACTAAGTCTCACATTTCAAATTTTGTAATTTTTTGTCAAGAAATTTAAACAATAAATAGCGTTTTGTGGCTCTTTAATGTGTGACAGATCGCTGTGTCGCCTCAGTTAAAGCCGCTCGTGAACCGATCATCTCTTCCTTCTAGTTAATTTATAGCATCAAATAAACATGAATGAACATCAGAAGGAATGTTGTTTTAACCGCGAAAGACGTCAGTACACTCCGCTTCTCAAGCTCACATCCTCCAACGTTAATCTACTAAGTTAACTCTCCTGACTGCTTTGTCCGACAAAATGGCGGATGGCGAAGTATGATTGGTCAGATCACCTGTCAATCAAGCTCCCTGCGAAGGGTCAATTGCATTAGCAATTGAAGTCAGAAGGTCTGTCTACATGAGTATGTGTGAGCCGCTGTTCTCAGTTCTCACCGTGTCCTTTCAGGTGCAATAAGGGCCGCGTGGGCCGGCAGTGTGAATGCCGGAAGGACGAGGTGTCCACCGAGGACCTGGACAAGAACTGCCGCAGGGACAACGGCACGGACATCTGCAGCAACAACGGCGAGTGTGTGTGCGGGACCTGCGAGTGCAAGAAGAGGGAAAACCCAGAAGAACGGTACAGCGGAAAGTTCTGCGAGTGTGACAACTTCAACTGCGACCGCTCCAATAATAAACTCTGCGGAGGTACAGAAACGGGAAGCTTTTTCTTTTTTTGGACCATCGATACATCACTCAGCAGACTATTAATAGAGGAAAGGGGTTTATCTGCACACTGCAAAACATGCTTTTCTTACTTAGTATTTCAGTTTCCAGTTCAAATATCAAAAAAATTCTTAAATCACGATGCATTTGCCAGATGAGTAAAATGTCATGACTCTTGTTTTCTAGGGAAATAAATCAAAATTAAGAGACTTGTTGCTTAAAAAAAGATAAATGATCTGCCAATAGGGTGAGAAAAATAATGTTACAAGATTATTTTTCTTACCCTATTGGCAGATAATTTTAATAATTGCTTGTTTTAAGCAACAACTCTCTTCATTTTGATTTATTTCCCTAGAAAACAAGAGTCATGACATTTTACTCATCTAGTAAATGCATCTTGATTCTATAATTTTTTTGATATTTGGACTCAAAACAAGACAAAAATACAAGGAAGAAAAGCATTTTTTTGCAGTGCAGATAAATTTAATTAAATTCAATTCACATTTATTTGTATAGCGCTTTTCACAATACACATCATTTAAAAGCAGCTTTACAGAAAGTCCACATTACAGTTTACAGTGATCTCTTATCAGAGGAAACTGTCTAAGTTATGTATTTCAGAAATGTACACATACAAAATCACAGTTGGCAAAAAAGGTTTTAATTTAAACAATGTAATATTTTAATGCAGAAAAAATGCATTGAATAAATGAATACTTGTTTGTTAACAAATGTGACCATGGACCACAAAACCAGTCACATGGGTCAATTTTATGAACTAAATAGCTGAATACATAATCTCTCCATTGATGGATGGTTTGTTAGGACAATATTTCGTCGAGGAATCTGGAATCTGAGGAGCAAAAAAAATGTAAACATTGAGAAAATCTCCTTTAAAGTTGTGCATTTATGTTCACGATTGTGCTGCATTCACTCACAAAAATACATGTTTTATATATTTACGGTAGGACATTTACTAAATATCTTCATGGAACATGATCTTAATATCCTCATGATTTTTGGCATAAAAGAAAAATCTATAATTTTGACCCATACGCTGTATAGTTGGCTATTGCCACAGATATACCCGTGCGGCTCCAGACTGGGTTTGTGGTCCAGGGTCACAGATGATTATGACATTTAGAAAGGAGAAAGGCAGTTGCTGTGATGTTTCTCCTGTAGGACACGGGCACTGTGAGTGTAGGGTGTGCATCTGTGACGCTAACTACACCGGCAGCGCGTGCGACTGCTCTCTGGACACCTTCACCTGCTTAGCCTCCAACAAGCAGATCTGCAACGGCAGAGGGACGTGCGAGTGCGGGACCTGCAGGTGCACCGACCCCAAGTTCCAGGGCCCCACCTGCGAGATCTGCCCCACCTGCCCCGGGGTCTGCACCGAGCACAAGTCAGTCAAACACAACACCAGCGTGCGACACGTTGAGCTACATGTACTACTTAAAAGCTGAGATGTAGCACAACATATGCTAATCACCAAAAAATATCAGGTTTCTATACAGAATATATGCTTAATATATGGTGTAAAACCCTATTTTAAGGATCTAAGCACATGGTCGCAAGCACTACGTGAAAATGAAAAACTGAAAAATTGAAAATGAAAAGTGCGTCGGGCTGAAACTAGCAAAACACACTTGTGGCAGTGTGTGTGTGCATTGCTCCAGGTGTATGATATATATATTTTTATATATTTTTTTAATATATATATATATATACAGGGCCCTAAATATTTTTCACATTCAAAATATATTTGACTGAATGCAAAATATATGTAGGACGATATAAATATTTTTGCATTAAAAACTGGCACAGTAGGTCACATGACATCTGCAGTACGTCCGCATTGTATTCATACCACACACAATATTTAATACATTTTTAACAGTCGCGATATTTACATTCAAATGTAGCAATTGTTTGTTTACGCGATTGTTCCCGGAAGTCAGTCGCTAGTTCCGCCTTCTCGATGACATCACGCACATCGTTATAGATGGCAATATATACACATATGAAATATACATATATTAAATATATCCACATTATATAAAATATATATGCCCATATATAAAACGTATTAGAAAATGGATCAATTGACATATAAACCCAGGCCATATATTTTATGCATGTATAATAGTGTTTTTTTATATACATGTCACATATATAAATATCAGTTTTCAAATCGAATTTGTGTAGTATTTGTTTTGTTTTTATAAGCTGGTCAAGAAGAGGTAAAATAATAATAAATAATACATTTTATTTATAAAAGATTCGAAAATGATAGAAATTGAAATGAAATGTGGATATGTAGACTTGATCTGTAGACTTGAAATAGTTAAATAGGAAATAGTTTGGCATATATAAATTAAACATATCGGTGACATAGGTCAAAACATACAGTATTATATAAATAATAATCATATACATCATATGTCAATATACTCATTTAATATGGCAAATTTATATATGTTAAAAACCTATATCAACATATAATGTAGAGATATGTATATATGTGATAGCAATATATTGTCTTATATTTAGCATATATGACGGCGTCACATGCGATATAGGGACATATATGACATGTTTCTTGTCCAAAACAAGAATTTAGGAATCAAAATCACATAATCTGACTCAGCGACTATCATAACACACAAAAGTATTGTGTTAGTATTAACCCGGCATAAGCAAACAGTAAAGAATGATTGTTGGTTGAACTAAAAATTTAAGTAATCTGGTTGCCTTACAATTCTGAGTTTATTAAAACTAAAAATGTTAGTTAATCTAAATCAACCAAAACTCAAAATAGTATGTTATATGAACAACATTAGTGAATCTAAGTTGTTTTGACAAAAAAAAAAAGTTGTCATAAATCATGAAATTCAGTGTCTATATTAGTCATGCATATTTAGCCATTTTCAATATATTTTCAGATATATATGCATTGCCAGGAATACAATTTTGAGAAGTCTTTTCTGCTCACCAAGTCTGCATTTATTTGATAAAAAATTCAGTAAAAACAATAATATTGTGAAATGTAATTTATTCCTTTGATGGCAAAGCTGAAAGTTCAGCTGCCATTATAAAAAGGGTCACTATGGAGGACTCTTTGTCAGAGTCAGTGTTTGTCAGTATCAGCCCTATTTCTTTGTGAGATTGTAAGCAAAACAATGTTACCCTTTAAATTCTGCTTTGGTGGTGTCCATCTGAACGCGTGTTCCTGCCGCAGGGAGTGTGTGCAGTGCCGGGCGTTCGGCACCGGGGAGAAGAAGGACACGTGTGAGCGAGACTGTGGCGGCTTCAACCTGGTCGTGGTGAAGGACCGAGACAAGCTCCCTCAGCCGGTGCAGGCCTTCCCGCTCATGCACTGTAAAGAGCGCGACGCCAACGACTGCTGGTTCTACTACACCTACGCCGTCAACAACACCGAGAAGGAAGTGCACGTGGTGGAGGCTTTAGGTGAGCTTCACACCGCGCTTCACACTCGGCTCGTTCAGTGCCAAACACCACAGTCCTGAGATCTGCTTTAAACATTTACTTACAGAATACAAAAGAGCCAGGGGTTCAGGGACGGAGAAATACTACATCACATTTTAATTGAAAGAAAGAAAGAAAGAAAGAAAGAAAGAAAGAAAGAAAGAAAGAAAGAAAGGAAGAAAAAAGAAAGAAAAGAAAAGAAGAAAGAAAGAAAGAAAGAAAGAAAGAAAGAAAGAAAGAAAGAAAGAAAGAAAGAAAGAAGAAAGAAAGAGGGAGAAAGACAGACTGACAGAAAGAAAGAAAGAAAGAAAGAAAGAAAGAAAGAAAGAAAGAAAGAAAGAAAGAAAGAAAGAAAGAGAAAGAAAGAAAGACAGAAGAAAGAAAGAAGAAAAAAGAAAGAGAAAGAAAGACTGAAGAAAGAAAGAAAGAAAGAAAGACAGAAGAAAGAAAGACAGACAGAAAGAAAGAAAGAAAGAAAGAAAGAAAGAAAGAAAGAAAGAAAGAAAGAAGAAAGAAAGAGAGAGAAAGACAGACTGACAGAAAGAAAGAAAGAAAGAAAGAAAGAAAGAAAGAAAGAAAGAAAGAAAGAAGAAAAAGAAAGAGAAAGAAAGAAAGACAGAAGAAAGAAAGAAGAAAAAAGAAAGAGAAAGAAAGACTGAAGAAAGAAAGAAAGAAAGAAAGAAAGAAAGAAAGAGAGAGAAAGACAGACTGACAGAAAGAAAGAAAGAAAGAAAGAAAGAAAGAAAGAAAGAAAGAAAGAAAGAAAGGAAGAAAAAATAAAGAAATAAGAAAGAAAGAAAGAAAGAAAGAAAGAAAAGAAAAGAAGAAAGAAAGACAAAAGAATGAAAGAAAGAAAGAAAGAAGAAAAAAGAAAGAGAAATAAATAAAGAAAGAAAGAAAGAAAGAAAGAAAGAAAGAAAGAAAGAGAGAGAAAGACAGACTGACAGAAAGAAAGAAAGGAAGAAAAAATAAAGAAATAAGAAAGAAAGAAAGAAAGAAAAGAAAAGAAGAAAGAAAGACAAAAGAATGAAAGAAAGAAGAAAAAAGACGAAAAGAAAGACAAAAGAAAGAAAGAAAGAGAGAGAAAGAAAGACAGACAGAAAGAAAGAAAGAAAGAAAGAAAGAAAGAAAGAAAGAAAGGAAGGAAGAAAAAAGAAAGAAAAGAAAAGAAAGACAGACAGACAGACAGAAAGAAAGAAAGAAAGGAAGGAAGAAAAAGAAAGAAAAGAAAAGAAAAGAAAGACAGACAGACTGACAGAAATAAAGAAAGAAAGAAAGAAAGAAAGAAAGAAAGAAAGAAAGAAAGAAAGAAAGAAAGAAAGAAAGGAAGAAAAAATAAAGAAATAAGAAAGAAAGAAAGAAAGAAAGAAAGAAAGAAAGAAAAGAAGAAATAAAGACAAAAGAATGAAAGAAAGAAGAAAAGAAAGAAAGAAAGAAGAAAAAAGAAAGAGAAAGAAAGACAAAAGAAAGAAAGAAAGAAAGAAAGAAAGAAAGAGAGAGAAAGAAAGACAGACAGACAGACAGACAGACAGACAGACAGACAGACAGACAGACAGAAATAAATAAAGAAAGAAAGAAAGAAAGGAAGGAAGAAAAAAGAAAGAAATAAGAAAGAAAAGAAAAGAAGAAAGAAAGAAGACAAAAGAATGAAAGAAAGAAGAAAAGAAAGAAAGAAAGAAGAAAAGAGAAAGAGAAAGAGAAAGAAAGAAAGAAAGAAAGAAAGAAAGAAAGAAAGAAAGTAGAAAAATCTAAATTAAATAAATAAATAAATAAATGTGGAAATATTGATTACCCAGATTACATAAATATAACAATCCTCCTCACAAAACATAAATAATAATATTAAATAAAGATTATTCTAAACATCAAAAAGTGATCATAAGGGTTATAGTTTCTGTGAGACAGCAGACGAGATCTAATATAAACCTCAACATCTTCTTGAAAGTGAGAACATTAGAGGGTCACTTAGTTTTACATTTGTGGATAAAGTATTTTTGCAAACAAATTAATTCAGTTGGAAAGAAAATAAACATTTTCATATTGCTTCTCAAAAATGAAAAACTCAAACAAAAAATCCTTGAAATAAAAATAAAAGACCTTGAGCTTTATTTTAAGGATTTGTTGTTTGAGTTTTTCACATATATATATATATATATATTACAATGATCTGGCAAAGCTCTGGTAAGTGTTCTTCTGATCACAATGCCAGAAAAGATGCACGAGTCTCTGCTTGTGAAGTACAGAAAGTACATTTCACAGCTATACTTCATTTAAAGTTCGACATAATGTAAGTTTTAACAGGATAATAAAGATGTATACGCTTAAAATAAATCTCTGACTTTATTTACCAACAGATGCTTGTTAGGAATAATCCAAACCTCATATTTTCCACTGATTAGTTCCATCTTGAAATGACATGAGGACTGGAAACACATTCATTAAGAAAACGAATCTCTCTCTTATTTCTGAATGTGTGTGTGTGTTTTGTGTGTGTGTGTGTGTGTGTGTGTGTGTGTGTGTGTGTGTTTTGTGTGTCAGAGTGTCCGGCGGGTCCTGACATCATCCCGATCGTGGCGGGAGTGGTGGCAGGGATCGTTCTGATTGGTCTAGCTCTGCTTCTGATCTGGAAACTGCTCATGATCATTCACGACCGCCGCGAGTTCGCCAAGTTTGAGAAAGAGAAGATGAACGCCAAGTGGGACACGGTATGGACAAACAATAATGAGTTTTTAACTTTATTAAAACTGGACCAAGTTTTTAATCCGTCCAGAATTCCCAGATTGTTTCATGCGGAGTGTGGTTTCCCGGTTTAAGAGCGCGCTGTTCAGGAAAGCTGTCCTGATTTAAGGCAGCCGTGGAACTGCAAGGAAAGGCTTTGGGATTTTCAAGGCCTCATTTCCCTGGGTGTGTCGTGGCCAGTGGTGTGTGTGTGTGTGTGTGTGTGTGTGTGTGTGTGTGTGTGTGTGTGTGTGTGTGTGTGTGTGTGTGAGAGAGCCACTGCTGCCCTCTGCTGGTGCACACACTGAAGTGCGCTGCAGTCAATAGAGAGTTAACAAACTAAAAACTTGTATTTTGAAAAATCTGTACTTGCAGATCATATAATATTAATGAAATAAAAGACGACTTAAAAGCACTTAAATAGAGTACACAGTAACACTTTATTTCACAGTGTCCTTGTTACATACTTACCATAGTAATAACAGTAAATTATGCATAATTACATACAACTCTCTAAAACATACTGGGTTGTTTTAACCCAATTTTGGGTCAAATATGGACAAATCCAGCCATTGGGTTAAATTTTTAAATTGCATTTTTGATCCAACGTTTGGGTTTGTCCATATTTGACCCAAAATTGGGTTAAAACAACCCAGCATTTTTTTTGAGTGTACCCTAACCCTATAGTAAGTACATGTAGTTAATTAATATTACTCAGTACTTAAATATATAATTACTCTGTAACAATGACACCTTAAAATAAAGTGTGACCGAATACACTTTCATGGCTGTGTTTCCTAACACTTTGTGATAATGTCAAATAGGTTACACTTTATTTTAAGGTGTCATTGTTACAGAGTAATTATACATTTAAATACTAAGTAATATTAATGAACTACATGCAATTACTGTAGGGTTCGGATTAGGTTTGGTTTAGTGTTAGTTGCATGTAATCATGCGTAATGATTATTAATTACTATTGAGATTACGTGTAACAAGGACACTGTAAAATAAAGTGTTACCGTCATATTAAATACATTTTAAATGATTATGCTTTAATAATCTTTTGCCGTGTTTTAAAGCAGGACATTTATTTTGACTGACATGCTAAAGCACATGTGAAGTACTTTTAACTGAAGTGTTTTTTCCCCCGATATTACTTGGTTAATATATTTTAAATGTACTCAATTTAAAAATTCATTATTTCAAATGTGTAATTACAAATATTTTTAACCACATGACTTTCAAACTTCAATAGAAATGGCATTAAAGTATATTTTTGGTTTACCATAAATGCTTGTCAGTATATTCGGGAGTATATTTGTACTGTATTTCAAAGACAACACAAGTAATTATGAAATTACATTTAAAGATGTACTTGAGTGGGTCAAAAAACAATTGCATAATTGCATTTAATATAATTCTAAAGTATGATACATTTTAATTTAATTGCAATTACCATTCAATTACGTGTCCGGAAACATCAGTTCACACTCAAGTATATTGTTTTGTAGTGTATTTTTTTCTGTAATAACTACTCTTTTTAAAAGTGCGTGTACTTCTTTTTCACAATGGTATTCTTAGACCAGCACAGTTCAGCACAGGAGATGAGGTATGATGTAATTCTGACTTTATAATGTGCAATTGCGACTTTTTTTCACACAATTCTGACTTTATTTCACGCAATTCCGACTTTATTTCACGCAATTCTGACTGTATAACACACAATTGCGACTTTTTCATACAATTCTGACTTAATATTTCACAATTCTGACTTTATAACACGCAATTGCGACTTTATTTTACGCAATTCTGACTTTATCACACAATTGCGACTTTCATACAATTCTGACTTTATAACACGCAATTGCGACTTTATTTTAAGCAATTCTGACTTTATCACACAATTGCGACTTTCATACAATTCTGACTTTATAACACGCAATTGCGACTTTATTTTACGCAATTCTGACTTTATCACACAATTGCGACTTTATTTCACGCAATTCTGAGAAATAAAGTCAGAATTGCGAGATGTAAACTCGCAATTGTGAGATAAAAAGTCGCAATTATTTTTTTAAATGTTTTATTCTGTGGCGGAAACAAGCTTACGGGTGCATAAAATCTAATTCGAATTTTTTTTTTCAACTTTAATTAGAATTAGAAATAGTGTAATTGGTTTAAATATTTATTTATTCATATATTTATTAGATTCCCACCATGAATAAAAAAATATTACGTTAAACAAAGTGGAGCTTCAGATTTAGTTTTAGGAGCAAATAATTGGATACAAAACCATTTTATGTTTTATGCGGTTACCATCTCACTGCTTCTTTATTTATACGTCATTCTGTTGCTGACGTCATCATCAGTATGCATGCTTTCCTCCTCCTTTCATGCTCATGAAATCTGTCCATCTCCCTGTGATCAGCATCTTCTGTCCATCATTTCTTCTGTTGCTTCATCTGTGCTTGATCTGTAATCTGTCCCTTTCCACTCTCAGACAGAGAATCCCATTTACAAGAGCCCTATTAATAAATTCAGGAACCCAAACTATGGACGTAAAGCTGTGGCTCTATAAGTTTGTATATCTCTATCCTCTTTCTGCATGTGTGTGTGTGTGTGTGTGTGAGACAGTTTCTTTACCAGATCACCATTTTTCCATAATTTCCAGCCATCTTAGTATATATATTTATATGTAGTTCAGTCATGAAACTCTAGAGGGCGCAAGCTGATCGGTCCCAAGCAATCACATCATTAGCTCATGGCACAAGCTGATTGGCTCTGCTGATCCTGCAGCCAATGAGATTGCTTGCTCAGCATTTAAATAGTCCGTTTGCTGTAAGCTTCTCCTCCACCTCCCCAGCTCCACCTGCCTAGATCTGATACAGGATTCATGTGTGTCTATTAATGCAGCCAGCCGCAGATCTTACACGCTCACAGCAGCGAGTCTGAGGATCTATTAGTCCACCGAGACCAAATACATTAAAGCTACACTGTGTAACTTTTTTAGTTTATTCTTAGCTAAAAACACTTAGTTCTTTCAAAAGTATATGTGCTCATTAATGTATATTTACTTCGTTCAAGTAATAAAGTATTCTCGTGAGTGTATACATATGCCATTGAAAATACATAGGGGTGAGGGGTTCGAATGTCGGTCGCCATGTTGCCCCTCCATCTTGAAAGTACATTAGCCAAAGAGGGACATACCCGTTAATTCAAGCTTCGCCTTTCGCGTCTCCGCAATTCACTGGCACCGGCCCTGTTTTTATTTATTCCTTTCCCTCTCCCTCTCCCTCGCACGTCCGTCACATCAGCTGATCTCTGCTCACGGAGAAAATGATATAGCCTACAATGTAAACGTTGCCTTACGCTAGTGATGTCGTACAATATACAGAATAACGATAGCACTGATAAAAGTTACTTTACTAAGATTAGCTTGCATTCGTTGGGAACCTGATAGCTGATGTTAGCAATGAAATGGTAAAAAAATAACGAAAACATAAAACTATTATTCATTTTACATAGATGTCATAACCTATATGTTAACTGACAAATTAAATTACTGCAAATTATAATAGTTTTCTAAAGTAACCTCCTCACTTGAAGGAATACTCATGGACGAGGTCGAACTGGAAGCCATGTTAATCTTGGACTACATTGGCCACCGTAGGAGTTAAAACGAAATCAGAATTGAGAGGAACAGAAACTAATATTCACTGGATGGTCATATACCTTTTCACCGCTAGATGGGGGTAAAAATCACACAGTGTAGCTTTAACATTGCCGTGTTCAATAACATGCTAAAACTATTTTGAGTGTTGTCATCATTGTCCAATCTTGATGCAAAAGTGATACATGAGGTTTAAGCATTGGGTAAAAATCACTAATCGACTACAGCATGAACATTGTACGGTGTTGTGCAATATTTAATTAGAGTTTGACTTAATATTTAGCTTTTTCTTAACTGGATATCAACGTGTTTGTCAGAAAATTTTGTAAAAAAATGTTCTAGTATTAGTTCCCCCTTTTTAAAAAAACTTGTGCTGATAATTTACTCACCCCGATGTCATCCAAGATGTCCATGTCTTTCTTTCTCCAGTCGAAAAGAAATTAAGGTTTTTGATGAACACATTTCTCCATATAATGGACGTCAATGGGCCCCAAACGGGTCAAGGTCCAGATGACAGTGTCAGCTGTATAATTATTATTATTATTATTATCTGTAAACACTGACTCGTCAAGCGTGACCTTTTCAACGTAACTGCGTATTACGTGACGTCACGAACGCATCACAGAACAGAGCAAGGCGAGCATTTGTGCTTATAAAACTTAAACTTTTTTATTTATGTTTGAAATGCCGTTGGTTTCGCTAGATAAGAGCCGTATTCATCGTCTGGTGTCGTGTAAAGCCCGTTGAAGCGGCGCTGACACTGTCATCTGGACCTTGACCCGTTTGGGGCCCATTGACGTCCATTATATGGAGAAATGTGTTCATCAAAAACCTTCATTTCTTTTCCACTGAAGAAAGAAAGACATGGACATCTTGATGACATCAGGTGAGTAAACTATCAGCACAAGTTTTTTTTAAAGTGAACTAATCCTTTAAATAGCTGCATGTGTTCTTTAATCTGCATTTCTTAGGGTGTACATGCATTTAGATGACATTTTGAGGTTGAACTGTACTGGGTTTTTTTTAAAGATGACTTTTATTCCTTTCACAGGGAGAGAACCCCATCTACAAGAGCGCTGTCACAACTGTGATCAACCCCAAATATGAAGGAAAATAATGACATTGGGTTCACGTGGAGGAATGTTTTGTAAGGGGACGAGTGTGCAGAATGCCTGTTTTCCTTTAAATGCTTTGTTTTTTTCTCATTGTAATGTCATTCTGTTAGACCAGTATTGTAGCTCTAGTAGTATTGAATGAAGAGCTGCTCTCGTCCTCTGCAAACGTGTACAGGTTGTGTATAGTCTTTTCATTTACACCAGTATTTCTTCTTTTTACCCCCGTGTACATTCACACATCCTGAACAGATCTTTGTGCCTTTGCATGAAGCGTTTAAAGTGTAGTTTAAAGGAAACCGTTTCCCAAAAGATTGCAAAACCTCATCACATGCTATTTTAAAACATCATATAATTTTTTGGTTTATATTCAATCTGCATTCATCCGGCTTCATCGTTGATCCTGTCCGTCATATGTTGGCATAAGAAAACTATGTGACCAGTGTATATGTGATTTATTTTGAAGAACGTTTGGTTTAATATGCTGATAATCTATGCATATTCATTTACTGTCCGACACATCATGCATTTCATGCCTTTGTTTTTAGAAAAGTGAAATCTTGTTATTTCCCATGTATTCTCGCTCTTAGAAACTCATTATGGCACGTGTTTTGTGGTCAAATGTGTGTGTATGTGTATTATGAAGGATCATATGTTGAACTATTATGTGGCTCTTGACGAGTATCAGTGTATTCAGGTGAAATCCTGCAGTTTGTAGTCAATCATAGAAAGCCAAATCTCCTTAAAGGGATACTCCACTTTTTTTGGAAATAGGCTCATTTTACAACTCCCCCAGTTACACAGTTTTACCGTTTTCGAATCCATTCAGCCGATCTACGGGTCTGACGGTACCACTTTTAGCATAGCTTAGCATAGATCATTGATTCTGATGGGTCCAGTAGCATTTCTTTCAAAATCACCAACGAGTTTCAATATTTTTCCTATTTAAACTTGACTCTTCTGTAGTTAAACCGTGTACTAAGATCGACGGAAAATGAAAAGTTGCTATTTTCCAAGTCTATATGGCTAGGAACTACTCTCATTCCGGCGTAAGAATCAAGGAACTGTGGGCCATACCATGTGTGCAGGCGTAATGATATGACGAAGCACTTGCCGTCAACAAACCAATGTGACGACCTGCTTGCACAGGGAGCGTGCCTTGTAGCATGGAGACGTGAGAGACGATTTAGATGACATTTACTTTGGTGCTGATCCCGAACCGTATTTATTTGGAAACCTGATTTGCCGCCTAAAAACTACACAAACTTAGTCCGGTCATGTTGGAAGTTACCGAGCTGGGGACTATTTTCAAGTGCTTCGTCATATCATTACGCCTGCACACATGGTACGGCCACACAGTTCCTTGATTCTTACGCCGGAATGAGAGAATAGTTCCTAGCCATATAGGCTTGGAAAATCGCAACTTTTCATTTTTCGTCGATCTTAGTACACGGTTTAACTACAGAAGAGTCAAGTTTTAAATATGAAAAATATTGAAACTCGTTGGTCATTTTGAAAGAAATGCTACTGGACCCATCAGAATCAATGATCTATGCTAAGCTATGCTAAAAGTGGTACCGTCAGACCCGGAGTTCGGCTGAATGGATTCGAAAACGGTAAAACTGTGTAACTCTGGGGGAGTTGTAAAATGAGCCTATTTCCAAAAAAAGTGGAGTATCCTTTAAACGCTCATTAGAAATGAGCATAATTATTGGTACCTACAAATTAATTTTTTTATGTTTTCAGATAGTATATTTAAAATAAAAAATGGAAGTTATAATTCACACATTTGAAATCAGAGATAGATCTTTGCTAAAAAAAAAAAAAAGCATTTTTAGAGAGTTATGTGGAGAAAATGAAGTGTATAGTTTTTTTTCCTAAAGGTCATATAATATGCTCAAAGGTACAACAACCCTGTATTTTTACGTATTTTATTTGGACATAATAAGCAGACTCAGTCATTTAAAACTATTAGAATGCTTGGCAAATTAATAAATATCAAGCTGAAGGATGATAATAACCAGAGAGTTACTGCCGCAACACCCAATGTAGCTTGTTGTTTTTTAAGTGCCTTTTTTCTGGTTTTCTCACTATTGCAATTTTGAATTTATTTATTAAAACAAAATATAAAAGATTGTGATCTTGTCTTTCTTTCAAAGTGGTAAACGCATTTTTCTTATTATTATTTAGGGTCACTGATATGCACTTATAACAATAGGTTAGGCTACTATCAAGAATCATAATCTTGATAAATACACTTGTCTAAATAAACCCTTATATTTATGAAAAAATATATAGGTGTTAATTAAAACATCACTTTACTGCTATTATTTTAATTATTATTATTATTATCATTATTATGTTAGTTTATTCTCAAATAGGCCTACAGTATAACTTCAGAATATAATACTGTACCAAACTGTGCTTACCGGTAGTATGTAAAATTGCATAGAATAGGAGGATGATCTACAAGATGCAGCAAATTTACTCTGTAAATAAAACTACTCTCCACGTTATCTCAACTTGTCTCCCGTGTGATGATCATTACCTCATGCGTCGGGTCAGAGGTCACTCTGGAACCGGAACTAGACTCGCGTACGGCCGTTACCGGAAGCCAGTGATTATGGTTTAAAAAGTTAGAAAAATTGATATTTTTCTTACAATAACGCATCGTTTCGATTCAGAAGGCATTTATTAACCGCCTGTGTCCATATGGCCTACTTTAAGGATGGATAGATGAGCTGTTTGGGGCTTCACATAAATTGTACTATTCACTCCCATTAGCCTAACGTTAGCTTTAAAGAGGAAGATCATTTTTTAATATATAACTCCGATTGTGTTCGGCTGAAAGAAGAAAGTCATACACACATAGGGTGGCTCGAGGGTGAGTAAATTATGATAGCCTATGATTTTCATCTTTGGCTGAACTAACGTTAACTCCTTAAGTGCAGAAACAGATGTTAACCAACAGAGGGCAGCAGCAGATTACAAAATACAGTGTCTTACAAAAGCGATTGTCAACTAAATATCTTTTTAAAAAAGTGCGTAACCTATATTGATAAGGAAAAAATAATAATTTGCTAACAGACACATATGTGTATTTATTTGTTGATAATCAAGTGCATTCGTAGAGAGAGAAAAATAAAGAGTCCTTTAAGTTTCTCCCAGAAACAACACGAGACAGTGGACCGTTTTAACTCATCGACCCAGAGAGTTGTCGCTTATTGTACCACATATTAATTCATTATACACGAGTCTAGACTATGGCCACTGACAGCTAACGTCCACCACACACTGACAAGGGTCCGTTTGTTCTATTCATTTACTAATGGTTTATCATTTACAGATTAGGCTACCCTGGAAACAACTCGCCATCGCATTTATCTGCTTTACAATAGAGAGACAGCCTCTTACGAATCATACTAATGAACAAGCACTTGCACACGGAATATGTGTTGCACTACATGTTATATCAGCATTCAGCAAGTTACACTGATTGTTTGTTCTTTCTTACCCACCCAAGCAAATGAAAATGAAGTTTTTAGTTTAGCTCAGATGACTCAGCTGCAACAACAACCACATATTTACCATCCATCTCGCTGAGTAATTCATTTCATCTGAGCTATTTCATGCTCCATTGTTTGTATAGTCATGACTCATGCACTAACAATCGAAATAAGTTATGATTATGGTTATCATGAGGGTAATGCACATGTGACTCATCTGTTGATGGCTAAGGAATCGGGTTTGTTGAGAAGAGTTTGAATCTCCTAAAGGTGCATCTCATTCAAATATAGGTCATATATCTCAAATGATATATGAATGCCTTCACCTTCCTGGCTAGAAGTGCTTATCTTCCCATATAGATAATCTCACAGGTCTGTCTGTACACTTGTCACTGTGCTGATCATTCCCAATTGTTCACAGATACAACAAATTACAGAACACATTTCATTTTAAATAAGTAGCCCTTTATTGAGTGTTTTTAGCAGCTTTCAGAAAATGAAACCTTTACAAATCTCTTTTAATCCTTGACTGACGCTATCTGGGATGTCAAATTAAAGACTTAAAAGACTTTTAGATCTTGAGACATTGTTCTGTTATTAATGCCCTTTAAAGTGCAAATGCCCATATTTTCCCTAGTTTTATTGAACCAAGATGGTCTCTTGAAGTCAGATATTGATTTTCTGAAGGAGTCTGGGACTATTTTATATTACAGGGACAGTTCACCTTTCTTTCTTTCTTCTGTGGAAGCAACATATGGAAGCTTGCCACAGAATAAAACAATTTAAAAGATAATTGCGACTTTTTATCTCACAATTGCGAGTTTATATCTTGCAATTCTGACTTTACAACTCGCAATTGCAACTTTATATCACGCAATTCTGACTTTATAACTCACAATTGTGACTTTATATCACGCAATTCTGACTTTATAACTCACAATTGGGACTTTATATCACGCAATTCTGACTTTATAACTCACAATTGTGACTATATCATGCAATTGTGACTTATAACTCACAATTGCGCAATTCTGAGATAAAAAGTCAGAATTGTAAGATTTAAACTCGCAATTGTGAGAGGAAAATAAAGTCAGAATTGCGTGATATAAAAAGTCGCAATTACCTTTTTATTTTTTTAGTCTGTGGTGGAAACAAGTTTCCATAGCAACCAATATATAATTTAAAGTTGTAATGTTTTGAATTTTAACCATGTAATGTACAGACTCTAGACATAGACAACCAGCTAAAGAGCTTTTGTAGAAATCAAAAACATAAATCAACCCACAGACATCATTCATGAAAACACCAGCTTACCGTTGTACAGTGATGACAATAATGCATCTCTTTCATGTGATAAATATTATGATAGGCTATTTATCATGTAGTTCTTTAATTGGAAAGAACATGGTACAGCTCTGTAAGAAGCAACAGGACTCACCAGATGTGTCTCAAAACCTCAAAAAGGAACTGCCTTTGGATGTCAAAATTGTGTGTTGTCAGTCTAATCTAATCTTCACGACATATAACTGATACCGATGTTGTTGCCTATGAAGGCCATTTCAAATCAGTTTCAAGGTTGCGCTTAAGATGTTATTCATGTAGACCAGGCGTGCCCAATCCTGTTCCTGGAGAACACCTTGCAGAGTTCAGATCCAACCCCAAATTGATCCAATCCAAAGTGCTCCTAATTAACTGGTTCAGTCATGTTTAATATGAACTTTGCAGGAAGGTAGATCTCCAGAAACAGGATTCACCCTTCGCAGAGAGTTTGATTGACAGGCGATCTGACCAATCATAATCCGCCGAATCCGCCATTTTGTCCGCTAGAGCAGTCAGGAGAGTTAGTAGATTAACATGTGAGGATTTGAACTTGAGAAGCGGAGTGTACTGACGTCTTTCCGCGGTTAAAACAACATTCCTTCTGATGTTCATTCATGTTATTTGATGCTATAAATGAACTAGAAGGAAGAGATGATCGGTTCACGAGCGGCTTTAAACTGAGGCGACACAGCGATCTGTCACACACATTAAAGAGCCACAAAACGCTTTTTGTTGTTTAAATTTCTTTAAAAAATTACCAAATTTGAAAGTTAAGACTTAAAAGTAAGCTGGTCTGTCTTGTCTGTCAGCGCGTTGTCAGTCTCCTCTCTGCTCCGCCTCCGCGATGTATTTTTCTCTGCGTGAGAACATGGTGGGGCGTGGCTTGTCGGACATAGCAATAGTAACTAAAGGGGGCGGGTCCTTTAAGTTACTGTTGCTATGTCCGACAAGCCCCACCATGTTCTCACAGACTGACAACGCGCTGACAGACAGGACAGACCAGCTTACTTTTGATAACAAAGACTCAACTTTCAAATTTGGTAATTTTTTAAGACATTTTAACAATAAATAGGCTACTGTTGTGGTTCTTTAATGTGTCTGACAGATGCTGTTTGCGAATGTACGTTGGAACGATGGTTTTGGGAAACACCAACTCGTTGAGCTATGCTGATAACGACAAAAACTTGCGAACATAGTTGGCTAACGAGGCTTTCGGGAAACGCACCCCAGGACGGTGGCCCTCCAAGAGCAGGATTAAGCACAAGGTTTTGAGACACATCCACCATGTTGGATCTTTTCAGGCAGTCGTAGGAATGCAGAAAGTATAAACATCTGTTTTCCAGAGGTCGACACCCCTGTCCCCCTCAGTAGAAAGCAGGTATGGTGTGCTCGATCACACAGCGTCTGCAGTGCTGTCGGACGAGTCGGAGCGCCTCAGGTGGCACCTCACACTCTTGTACGTTTAGTAGCTGTAGCTCGGGGCATCCCGCCGCTAGCGCCATTAGCCCTCTCCCCGTCAAACTCTCACAGCCCCTCAGACTGAGCCTTCGTAGGCCTTCACAACCGCGTGCTAATGCTTCTAGCCCAGCGTCCGACACCAGCGGGCAGCGACCAACATCGATAGACCGCAATCGGGGGCAGTTGCGAGCTAAATGGCTCAAACCCTGGTCCGTTAGCCCCTCGCAGCCCCGCGCATTCAGGTAGCGTAGCCGCGGACAGTAGC
Organism: Phoxinus dragarum; assembly: GCA_033366665.1. Classification (NCBI taxonomy): domain Eukaryota; kingdom Metazoa; phylum Chordata; class Actinopteri; order Cypriniformes; family Leuciscidae; genus Phoxinus; species Phoxinus dragarum. Next base: position 42,444 of record JARPMJ010003656.1, read on the forward strand.
GTGCCACATACCGCAATCCCAACGTCTGTTATGCGCATACAATGTGCTACGCTCAGATAGCGCAGGCGTCCCTCGAGACGCGCGACCTCACGCAAGCCGAAGTCTCCCCACCAGATGGCAGTCGCTGAGGCTAAGCTCGCGTAAAGAAGAGCAGCGCAGTGCTAGCTGTCTCAGGGACTCGTCTGTTAGGCGGCTGCAGCGACGCAGGTAAAGGTGTGTGAGATGCGGACAGTGAAATGCGATGGTCCTTAAGCCTTCATCCTCCAGCGAGACACAGTCCGTCATGTCCAGGTGTCTCAGGCCGATCTGCTGCCCGTGGAGAGGAGTGAGCTGGACACACGTCTCCTCCGCCAGGCTGATGCACGTCACTTTAGGGCAGCCTGAGGGGAAGGCAGGGAACATTAGCGTTATTATGGTTTATGAATAGAAAAGTAAAGTTCATCATGACAAACTTTAAATATCTGGTTGTTAAGACTGACATTTCACATCACAGATTCCAAGGGTGCTATTTCTATTTTATTTTATTTCTAATGTATACTTTAAAGCCATACATTAAATACTTAAATTCTTGATAAGGTGTTAAAGGTTTTAAGTAATTATTTGCCATTTGCTAGAGATTTCTTGTCAGCTGCTAAGGTTTTGCTAGGGTGAGTTAGTTATTATGGTAAATGAATACAAAGTATAGCAATGGCGTATGATATAAGCTTTATTTTGTCCCTATAACTATTCTGACCTTTTAAGACAGGGGGACATTAGTCTTAATATAACTTCCTATCTAATATAAATAAAAAACAGACCATTTTTTGTTATTAAAGGAACACTTCACCTCTGGAAAGATTAATGTGTATTTAAAATGGGTCATTTATGTAGAAGAAATGTGAAATTATTTTTGAATTTGGAGCCTTCCTAGACTGAGAAAACCTATTTTTGGCTCATGGGGATGAAAGACAACAACTCCCAGAATGCACTTGCTTCGCTGCCCTAGGAGGCCACGCCTACAGGTAAGAGATAGCCATTAAACAACAAGGCTAGGCTAGGCTACTAGTGAGTCTCCGTGAGTCTGCCCGGGATTTTGATGTCGCCCAAAATTCGGCTCTTGCGTTCTCCAGTCGCCATTCATCATGTTTACTGCGGTGAGCGGGACGAGACTGATGGCCGCGGGAGAACGGCCGCGAGGCCGGTGGCGGGATTACTGATGTGATTACCTGTGAGACGCACCGGTCTCGTATCTCTCACGGAGGAGCGGAAATTTTCTTAGCAATGCTAAAACGCACATCAACCCATCACTTGTTTAGCGTTCATGTAAACACTACATTCAGATTCACCGATCGGAAGGAATTCAGTTAGATTGAAACAAAAGGTGTGCATGTAAACAATGAATGGCATCTGCAGAAAGCAAATGCCGAATCCCGGACATTTTGGACGATCTCGACGGCTGGACATGTCCGGGAAAAAAGAGGATGGTCACCGCTACTACTCAGCTTTCTCCACAGAACAAGAGCCCGTTAGCTTAGCTTCCAAATAAAAGATGGCTGACACTATTTGTACATTCTGTGAGTGAGATCCCTCCTCTATGGGCGGGCTGAAAACATGCGGATCTAGCGCCTCCTACTGGCTGTAGTTTTAAGCCTCTGGCCAAAAAATCCTCATATGACGCAATATGGCGATTTTTGCATCATATGAGGATTTTTTCCAGACTAAAAAAACATTAAATCTCTCGTCTCAGGGGGATATGAGGGAGGGGAGCACGGTAATTCGAAACTAATACTGGCTTTCTACTGATACAAAGCTTAATGCTAAATCCTGAAGTATCCCTTCAAGGATCAGGTTCAGTTGTTTTGACCCTAGTCCTGCACTGGACCTGCTAAGAGCATTGAGCAACAGGAAGATGGTCAATGTGAAATTACTTTAAAACTCTGAAATTTAAAATCAGTTTTCAGATCGAGGTGAATGAAGGAAATAGAGTGAGAATAAAGGCCAGGGAAATAAAATCCAGAAACCTCATATGGAACCAAAACAGGTAGTATCAGTTTTTGCTCCTACTGCAGTCATACTACCTACTTTTAAAAGTAAATGTAACCACAAGAAATTCGGGATACTTTTTGCAACACAGGGCGTATTGCTTGTGGATAGCAGAACGCACGCTGTGCCCTCCGCATGATGAATAACTGTACAGTGTGCGACTCGTACAATGAACTCAGCAGACGCACTCTTACACTTTGGTTGAGGTTAGCAGTCCATCTTTCAAACCGAGCAGACCTCACCTTCCCCCAGAGAAAGACTGAGAGACTGGCAGTGATGCCTCGATCCCATAATCTTTTCCCCAGCCTTCCCAGAAAAACTTCACCACTATGAATTACTCCCTGAATAAATCCACAACCAAACCTGCTATTCTGATGCATAATGCCGGCTAATCCATCACAAAAGCTCTTAAAAATAATCAAGACTTGATGTTTAACTTGTTGACCAGGTCTCACGCATAATGGATGTGCCACACAGATTATTGTTTGCAGCACTTAACGTTACATTTACCTCAAGAATGCTATTCAATGTCCATAAACTCAGTAGTAAGCTGGAAAAAAAATAACTCAGAAGAGCATTTGGATAAATATATGCATTGTAATACATTTTCATTATATTTTTTTAGAGATGCACCGATATTAAAGTTGGGGCGATAACTGATAATAGGTTGATACTATATGATAATAATAATTTTTAATATTTGAAGGCTGATAACCAATGTATTGGCCGATTAATCAAAATCCAGATTTTTATATAATTTTGAGAGCCTAATTACAAAAACTTAAGTCTCACCATTAAAAGCCATGTCCCAAACACACACTTATAATGATGTACTTATAATCTAATGTAGCCGATATGACACACTTGTTGCACTTTACTGTATTTCCCTTTTTGAAGTGATTTCAATCATATTTCAATTAATTCAAAACCATCATGGTGAACAGTGCACATCTGAAGTGTAATCCATTATTTATCGGCTTTAATATATCGGTCAAATTTTCTTATCGGGCCGATAGCGATAACATTAAAGATGAACATATATCAAAATACCGATATGGTGGCCGATATATCGTGCATCCCTAATATTTTTACTTAACCTGTTAGTGATGTTTTTATTATTTAATGTATGTTTGAATAAATCTGTCAACACTTTTTACAAAGTAATAAGAAATTGAAATACTGAAGGTGGGGGTTTAATTGACCGTTCGCAAAGACCCGCCCCCCTTAGTTACTGTCGCTATGTCCGACAAGCTACGCCGCTCTCACACACACAATGTACTCACGCAGTGAAAAACACATCGCGGAGCAGAGAGACACTGACAACACACTGACAGACAAAGACCAGCTTACTTTTCAGTTACTTTTGATATTAAACATATTGAACAAAGTCTCACCTTTCAAATTTGGTCATTTTTTTTTAAGAAATTTAAACAATAAATAGTGTTTTGTGGCTATTTAATGTGTGTGACAGATCGCTGTGTCGCCTCAGTTAAAGCCGCTCGTGAACCGATCATCTCTTCCTTCTAGTTCATTTATAGCATCAAATAAACATGAATGAACATCAGAAGGAATGTTGTTTTAACCGCGGAAAGGCGTCAGTACACTCCGCTTCTCAAGCTCAAATCCTCACATGTTAATCTACTAACTCTCCTGACTGCTCTGGCGGACAAAATGGCAGATGGCGAAGTATGATTGGTCAGATCACCTGTCAATCAAGCTCCCTGCGAAGGGTCAATTGTTTCATAAAAAATTGTCACAATGTAAAAATGGTTCTAAAATCGCCTTCATTCTCTTTTAAAATGTAATTTCTCATTTTCTCTTTTAAATTGGAGTAAATATTTATTTTATCACAAACAATCCAACCATCTCCATTGACTGCATTGCGAGAGGCTGCCTCCTTGTCATTTCTTGCTTTAACTAAAGACTTAATTAAAATGCCTAAAAGCTGCTGTGTGACGAGGTGTACAGCAAACAAGCTAAGAAACCCAGAAATACGTTTTTATAAGCTGTCGACCCCAAAAAACGAGCATTTAAGAACATAAAAGTGGATACAGGCTGGAACGAATGGTTAAATAGTGGGATCCTGACACTCAGTATGCACTAAAAACACAGTTACATCTGCAGTAAGTTTGGTCACTGGTGAGTCAAAATCCAAATGTCAGTTTTATATATTATAATTTCTGTAAGATAAGCGATCCTGTGTTTACGATTACGTTCTCCTCCAGCGGCGTACGTTAGTTCTCAGAGTAATGAGACATGTTACGCTCCGTCTCAACTGCCTGATCCACTTTTAAGTCCTTAAACACTCGTTTTTTGTGGTCGACAGCTTATAAAAACTTATTTCTGGGTTTCTTAGCTTGTTTGCTGTACACCTCGTCACACAGCAGCTTTTAGGCATTTGTCTGTCTTTAGTTAGATGCAAGAAATGACAAGGAGGCAGCCTCTCGCAATGCAGAGTCAATGGAGACGGTTGGATTGTGAACACCCAGTGGGCGTGGCCAAATACGCTCTGTCTCTATGGCATCAACTATAAAAAAAAATTGCCAATTTTACCTGATACGTCTAAATGCTCCAGGTTGGGACACTTGGACACCACATCAAACACTGCATGATTGGACACATTATAGCAGCCTGCGACCTCCAAACACCTGAGTTCGGGACAGCACCGGGCCATCACACGCAGCCCGCGGTCCGACAGCCTCCGACAGCCACTGGCCACCACCGTCTCCAGCGTCAGACACACGCTGGGAGTGTCCTGGCACAAGCGGTGGGTGAGCACCTTCAGGGCCCGGTCCGCGTTCAGCAGTTCTCCGGTCAGACGGATGCGACTCCAGAGCCGCGGGTCCCAGGACAGGTTATACCAGCGCCGGCACACTCGAGCGCAGCGGCACAGGTGAGGAGTGGACAGGTAAGACAAGACGTGGAGTAAAACCGCATCGGGAAGGATGTCGATGAGGGCGGTGTGAGGGGCTTTTGAAGGCCGTGAGCGAGTGCCTGGAGGCGGGTGAACCATGGCCACTGTTTCCCCCGGGACGGTAAAGGAGGTGGGGGGCGTTTCATGGCCGTTTGGGACTGTTTGAGGGGAGACACGGGAAGGGCTTGGGTTCAGAATGAGGGCCGGACTGGGAGAGCTAGGCGTCCTCATGCTAACGTCTGAATCTGAAACAGAAGAGAGACAGAATTACCCAAAGGAAAGAGAAAACACAACCGTAACACTTTACAATACGGTCCATTAGTTAACTACCTTAGTTAACATGAACTAAGAATTAACAGTACTTTATTTATCTTAGTTTATATGAATTTCAACATTTACTAATATATTACAATCAAAGGTTGTTAACATTAGTTAATGCACTGTGAACTAACATGAACACACAATGTATTTTTCATTAACTAACATTAACAAAGATTAATAAATGTAACAAATGTATTGCTCATTGTTAGTTGATACATTAACTAATGTTAACTAATGAACCTTATTGTAAAGTGTTACCAAAACAACATTATGTCCTTTAATCTCAATTATTTCAACTGGACATCAATGAGATTAAATGGAGAGTCCAGACACCTTAAGCAAAGCAGCTTCACTGTAATAAACAGGATAATAACAGGATCAATGATGCAAAGCATCAAATATAAAGACTGTCATTCAGATCAATTCAATGTTGATTCAGTTCAAGTTCATCAATTATGAATTGAGTTCAATTGAGCCATAAGCAGGTCTACACAAGACAAAAGTCTCGTTATTCAGCTTGAGTCGGGTCAGTGTTGATTCAGTTCAGTTCAATAAGTGTCGATGTTACAAAATTCCTCAATTATGAACGATAGTATCATTCAGTTCAAGTTTTGTTCTCATTCGATAGAGTCAGAGAAGTCAAATCGATGGTATTACTGAATATTACGCGTCTTTTTAAACACCAACTAAAGCAAGCAAGAGCGACAGTGGCAAGACACCCAAACTCCATCAGTAGAAAGTAGAAGAAAAAACAAGGAGAAGCCAGGCTCAGTTTATAGGCTAAATAAACAAATATGGTGTGATTTTTTTTTGAATCCAGGCTCCATCACAAGTTATATTTTTGATATGTGACCCTGGACCACAAACCCAGTCTGGAGTCGCACGGGTATATCTGTGGCAATAGCCAACTATACATTGTATGGGTCAAAATTATCAATTTTTCTTTTATGCCAAAATCATTAGGATATTAAGTAAAGATCATGTTCCATGAAGATATTTGGTAAATTTCCTACCGTACGGTAAATATAAAAAACATATATTTTTGTGAGTGAATGCAGCACAATCGTGAACATAAATGCACAACTTTAAAGGAGATTTTCTCAATGTTTAGATTTTTTTGCACCTCAGATTCCAGATTTTCAATAGTTGTATCTCGGCCAAATATTGTCCTATCCTAACAAACCACACATCAATGGAAAGATTATTTATTCAACTTTCAGATGATGTATAAATCTCAATGTCAAAAAATTGACCCATGTGACTGGTTTTGTGGTCCAGGGTCACATATGTATCTCAAGTTTGAGACAGGCCAAAGTAATCTCACATGTCCCCACTAGAGTATTTCCAATGAAATCCCAAAATAAAAATTGAACATATGTGATTTACTGTAATAGGAAAACCAAACCTGATTCCCATTTGGAGAGAATCTGATATCACATTAAACATCAAGAAGCACGAAGGACCTCAAATATGGAAGCCATCAGTAGTTTTAAGAAACACATTTAGCACAAATGGTGTTAACTCAACCGACGCTCTTGGGCTCTTTGTTCTCAAAACTGCAGAGATGTGTTTCTGAGATCTTGTTATTGGACGCTGATAAAAGTGTCAAGTTTATCTCAGATGCACTTGAAGTGCTTGCCATGGCCGAGACTCCATTAATGGTGAAGCTTTCATTCTCCGCAGATGGTTCACTGATTTAGATGAAGAAGTTTGGGTGGTACAGTAGATCGTTTCTCTGCTAGATCTCATCAAAACAGTGGCGTGCCACTATAAGACTCCTTTACTCTATTTTTGTTTTCTATTTGACACATGCTGGCTCGTAACTGGCTAAAATGTTTAGTTTAGCTTAAAACTTTTACAATTTGTTTTAGTAATTTGAACAAGCAAGACACCAACACCAAGGTCATGGGTATATATATAGAGAGAGAGTGAATATGCTGCAATTGCTTTGATCAAAATCAACCACAACTTCTTAACTTGGATTTACCAGAATTTAGGTTGTTTTTGACCAAATTAAACATTACATATTCGGTTTAGAAAATCATAGTTTTTACTATGATAAAATGATCAGATTGATCATTGTTTGGCAAATTTTCACGGACAGAATCCAGTCATTTCCATAGGGCTTCAAATAATTGAGAATTAACGTTCAAAATGTTTTGTTTTCTATTTGACACATGCTGGCTCGAAACTGGCTAAAGTGTTTAGTTTAGCTCAACTTTTACAATTTGTTTTTGTAATTTGAACAAGCAAGACACCAACACCAAGGTCATGGGTATATATAAAGAGAGAGAGAGTGAATATACTGCAATTGCTTTGTATGAAAGAGTCTGCCAGATTTAATATATCCCACAATGCAACCTTCCATTTTTAAAGCTATATTAACCACAATTTCTTAACTTGGATTCACAAGAATTTAGGTTGTTTTTGGACCAAATGAAACACGGTTTACAAAATGATAGTTTTTACTTACAAAATGATAAAATTTACCGTTGTTTGGCAAATTTTCACGAACAAACTCCAGTCATTTCCGTAGGGCTTCACATGATTGAGAATTAACGTTAGTGGCGAAAGATTTGCCCACGCAGACTTAAAGGTCCAGTTTTTCGTGTGTTTTTTAAGCTTTGATTGTGTGTACAGTGTGCAATATAACATGTGTTCATGTTTCTCGTGTAAAAAAAAACTGTATTTTTCACAATTTACTTATCTGTATACTGGTGTTTTCACTTTCCTAAAAATGGGATGATAACTTCCTTGTCCTACGAAGTCCCTCCTTCAGAAATACGTAACGAGTTCTGATTGGACCAGCGGTTCCTGTGTTGTGATTGGACAGCAGTTTAGCGCACGTTGCCCGGAAAGGTCACGCCTCTTACCGTAACGTGGATATGCATGCGCTCAGTGTTATTGTAAACATGGCCAAACAAAGGGGATTTGACTCCGGGTGAAAATAACAGCGTCTCGACGACATGGCGACACACACTCTACAAACGCAACTCTTCCTCTTCTCTGTAGGAGCGCAACAAGACCACGCCCCCTTTTTGTGTGTATTTATGTGGGCGGAGTTTAGTAAAAAAAACTGTTCTAGTGACGTCATTAAAGCAGAAGTAGAGGATGTAGTCCGAACCTACCGTTCGCTGTCGGCTCTGAAAGGGGACTTCTGTTAAATCAAATATCTCGCTTGGCATTGAACTTTGAGCTTTATAATTTTACAGGTATTATTTATGCTCTAACAGCAACATTACACACTAGCTAAAGTTTAAAAAATGGAATCACGAAGAACGGGACCTTTAAGTTGTTTTATTCCACATGGTTTTGAAGAGAGCAATTATACATACAGAAATAGAAAATATATTACATCAGTTGTTAAACCTAAAAAATCATAAAGTATCAGTTACAGTCGCCACTGACTTTAATGCCAATTTTTCTCTATAGGTCAGTGTGGTGATGAACAGTTTAACGGTCTAGATTTCTGTTTAGGAAACTGGTTCATAAGCCAGTCATAAACTCAAAGATAATGAGGAGAAATATTAAGGGGAAAAACAGTTTATAATAAGCTCTTGTCTTCCCTTCCTCTCTATTTCATGTCCTTGTCAAGCCTCCTCCACAAAAATGAGTGCAAAGGATGCGGGAATGAGAGCAAAAGTCTGTTGGATTCATGGATTCCCATCCCTAAGCTCTCGATTAATAGCTCTTTGCTAAGCTTCAAAATGCTCCTGCTGAGGAAGTGAGGGTTTATGTGCGATGATGCTTTCCGTACAGGAAATTTTCTTTAGTGAGGAACTCAGACGCCTCTGACATGATGGATAAGCTTAGGCTGAATTTTCCTCTGCAAGACACTTTTTGCATGCAGGATTGCATTTAAAAACGCTACATTAACAGCCTTCGGTGTATATTTTTCATTCCAGATGAAGCACGGCAAGAATAATTTAATATACGCTATGTGACCACAAGTATGTGGACATCCCCTTCTAATGTACAGGTTTGGCTACTTCAGCCACACCGATTACCAACAGGTGCATACAATCAAGCAGAGCGCCACAGTCTCCTTACTCAAACATTTACCCAAATCAGTGAAGGAAGCCACCAGCAAACCAGTTTACTTTGCAAAATAGCAGCAACAGAAATATGATGAAAGAAACTAGTGTTCAAATATACCTCAAAGCAGCAATTATTGGGGTTCAAGCATTTTAAGGCCTTTAAGCACATTCGTGTAAAGGTATTATGTTTAAATTAGCAAGCATGTAACCAATTAGATCATAGATGGAAAAAACTATTCACAGGCAATTTACTAAGGAAATCTAGTAGTTTTAAAGCTTTTTAACAGTTATCAAGGTCGAGCCAAAAGCCTACGACTAGTTTGTGAAAGTTATTTTTTGGAATAATGTCCAATGCTTAACGAACTGTTCGATTGACAGCAGTGGCAGTTCTGCATGTGGTATGAATGTCTCGCCAATGTGCGAAAAATCTATGATATACAATCCGTTACGCACATGAAGGCGCCCCCCGGTGACAGGTTTTTATATTTTTTTTTAAACAGACCGCGAGTCAAACAGGCCCAGCGAGTTTCGTTCCGATAGGCCTCCGAACTTCATTGGACAACAGCGGCCGTGTTTTTTGAGATGCGCAAATGTCCTCGTAGATAATCATGGCACCTTAAACCAAGACACTGCATGCCAGTTTTCAAGTCAATTGGACTGACTGTTGCATATTAAAAAGTTTTATTTTTTCATTTTATAGCGCCACCAATTGGCCAGTCACCGCGTCCTTTTTTACACGACCACAGACCGAGCCCATACATAGGTATACTGAGTTTGGTGAAATTATCTCATTCCATTCAAGAGGAAAAGCTGTTTTTGTAAAAGTGTCCACGGCCACTTCGAACGATTTGACATCCCGCAACCGAAATTTCGATAATTTTTTGGGATAATTATTGACATTCAGACTTCAGAGAATCTTTCTGCACTGGTTTGGTTCTGATCGGGTCAAAAGCCTAGGACTCGTTCGCAAAAGTAGGTATGAACCATTGAATAGTTTTGGCCGCTGTAGCGCCACCATCAGGCCGATCGGGGCGAGGCTTGGTGGCGTTGTAGACGGTGTGAGCACTGCCATCTCTCAAAGTTTCAAGTCTCTACGACGTACGGTTTGGTCCTAATCACTTTTGGGGGAGAATGCTGATCTTTGAAATTCTGACAATTACAACAGAGACAACTCCTAATAACCATTTTTTCCCTTACATACATGAAAACATATAAGTGTACACACACACACACACACACACACACACGAGTTGATAATACATTACGGGTCAATGCATGACGCTCATTTTATTTTGTCCAGATTTATTAACTTATTCATTAAAATGCTTTAAAATAAATGTAAAAAATGGCCATTTCATGTACAGTAATGGCTTCGGTTCAGCCAATCATATGCATCTGCTTTAATAAAATGTAATTTTAGTGCATGGGCTGGTCTTCAGATGGATTACAGTACCACTATAATTCGCTCTTTATGCTTTTGCTCCAGACAGTGAGACATCGGCCGTCCACATGTCTATCATCATTCACTGCACGTATGGGACAGACACACTCTTCTTCATGTGAGAATGAATGACACGCAAAGCCCTCTGCTGTGTAGATTTGTGCGTTACTGTTTTTTACGTGTGTGTGTGTGTGTGTGTGTATTTGCAAGTTCAGTAAGTCAAGGAGATGTGTATTCCAGGCTTGACCTGAGATCAGTTTGACTCATGGTCAGGTCATGATGACATACACAGACACACACACTGCCTCTCGAGGGAGCTAAATGTCTTTGCATAACAGTAGACAGCATGAAACCCCATCCAGACCGCTCTCACACACACACACACACCGTTACGGGAATGATCCAAGACAAATAAAAACAAATTGGGTTTATGTGACAGAATAAATCCATTATGCCTCGTCCAGTTAATGTGTTCTTCTCTGCCAGTCCAACAAGGTAACGTAGGCCAGCAACTTCTTTAATCGCAGCAAAGTTATTTTTGTTGATAAAATGTCATTAGTGTGTAACTAAAAACAACATTTTCCATGTTTCTATATTCCAGGTCAAACAATATTGGAGTGAAGGATAATGAATTTAAAGGTACACTGTGTAGGAGTTTCTCCCATCTGGCGGTGAAATTGTATTTTGCATTCAAGCGAATAGTGCTCTCTAGCGCCTCGCTGTTTCAAACGTGTGGTGCAACTACGGTAGCCGTTCAGTACCAAGAAGCTCTTCCAATAGCACTTCGTCGAGTTTAACTAGACATGTTCTACTGTTATGCTGCCTATATTAGGGCTGGGCGATAAAACAATAACAATAATTATTGCGATATAATTTTTCTCAATAAAATTATATCAGGAGTTCGATAAATATTCGATAATGTTTTAGCGGCAAAAGCGGAACGAAACTCGTTTGAATTTTACACCAGGACATATTTATGAATACAGACATTGATTTTAGCTAATAAAATACTTTTAAAAAACTACACAGTGTACCTTTAAGAATTTATTTACTAAAAAATTTGTTTCACTTTCAATTCATAATGGTGGCGGTTGGACGTCATATATATTACTTTTAATTGAACAATTTGTCATGTCAAAACAACAACATTTTGCATTAAAACAGTAGTATCAGGTGCAAAAAAAAGAAAAATACAAGAAAAAAAGGTACAAAAATAAAATAAGCTAAGATTACAAGGCTAGGGCTTTTCTTGTAAATCATTCTATAATATTAAATAGCTTTACTGCATTTTTTTAAGGGTATTTTTATTAGAAAGAAACTCACTGTGAAATAAACAATTGAATCAAACATCATAGATTCCCACTGACCATAGAAGAAGACAGTAAACAGTAATATTCACTACAGCGCCCCCTGTGGCAATACTGAGACTGCAGCACACTGAACCTTAAAGTCTCCCTGTAGTCAATAATTATATCCCTTAAAACTCATCTTTGATCACCAAAATGACATTGAAATGTTTTTTCCTTGAATAAAACTTACTTAATGCCTTAAAATATCTTGAATGTAACTCGACACCCTTGCCTGATTTAGTATTTGCAGTTCTATGAATATGCAAATGAGCCCCGCCTCCACTCACTCAGAGATCCACTGGTTGACGATCACACGTTGATCTGATTGGTCAAGGTAGTGTGTGACGTCAGAAACACCAGCGATTTCAAACCGTGTTTTTGAGACTGTCTTTGGTTCACTGCAGTTTTAAGCAGAAAATACTCAGCAATGCTGTCCACTTATGAACTTACACATGGTGTGTGTTAAAGCAGATTAATAACAACACATAGACACATAAACAACATTAAAAGCTGGATTTTCACCACAGGGTGACTTTAAAAATCCCTAATCTAGTGCCAGTTTTAGACTATTATGATGGAAATCTTTGTCTCATATATTAGTTCATATTAACGTTTCTTTTGGAAAGTCTAAATAAATGGTGACTTTAGTATTTGGCACAATGATACTGATGTATTCATTTCTTATGATTATTATTCCAGTCTGTGACAAACGTGGTATTTGTGGAACGGCTCCCACTTTTGCTCTATAAATACACTCTTTGTATGATATCAATATATTAAAACATGGCCTGTTTTGATTGTAAATTGCTGGCTGTCTATTATAAATATCCTCTGCAGGACAAGTTGACAGAGCAAGTAAACACATTTTCCAGAAGGGGTTTCTGAATTACTTCTCCTGTGACCTTCAGTACGGGCTTTCTGAGCGACAGATTCAATCAGCTTCAGGCTTAGAGAGGAAAACACCATGAAAGATTAAGGATTCAAGAACGGCACCAAGGGAATTCGCTAGATCCTAAAGCTAGCCTAGCCTAGCGTCCACAGCAAAGCCTCAGATAGTGGGTGGTCCATTGGTATTGTGTTTCCCGGAGGACACGTAGCGTGCGATACCCTCAGCATCTAGCGCACAGCTGGAATGAGTCCCGGGAGGTTCTTGTTCCCGGGTCATTACCAAAACCCATCAAATATCACTAAAGCTCAAGGGACTGGGACGCATTTGCAGAACATTGCCTTTCATACTTGAGATTCCTGTGCAAAAAAACATGAAGATGACCATTGATCCCTGAGGCGCTTGTGTTTATTCGAGCAGACTTTGGCTAATATCCAGTGTTTATGGATGTGCCTTTTGTTTAGGCAATACATCGACCCCGAGCTTATTCGGCCTGAGCGTGACCGGTGATCCTGAATGAAGAAGCGCAAGATATGTCATTTTGGTGATCAAAAATTAGTTTTAATGGATACAATTATTGACTACAGGGGGCTTTGAGGTATCTTACTAATGAAATATCTATCTTATAATGCCTTCGCTAATATAACAATCTGTTCCAGTGTTATTTTAATACTCTTTATATAATATTGTGAGAATATAGTTTTAATAAATCGGTTATGAATTATTTTGAATTAATAATTTTGTAGTGTGTCATTTTAAATCGTTTTTATGTCTACATACCGGTAGTTATACATTTTTTATTTCTTTTTTAGTTATTTTATAACAACGTTAGCCTAAATTAAAATAAGAAATGTTGCATTGGCAACTAGCTGAAATAAAAAATTTAATTTTTAATTTTTTTCAGTTTAGTTTTTTTCAAGTAACAATTTATTTTTGTTTTTATTTTTATTTATAGTTAATTATAATAACCCTTTATTAGTGAATTATCTTTATATTATATTAACTATTTATATTTTCAGTTTTCACTTAAATTTAACTTAGTTTTAGTCATTTTTGTTGTTTTATTGTCAGTTTTATATTTTTAATTAGCTATCATAAATTTTAATAAAATTGCTTAACTTATTTTAATGAGTTAAAGCAATATAAAAACATGTTGTCATAACCTATTGATCATGTAATTTTTACAGTGAAACTACAACAATTTAAATTAGCTTATTTTATAAATTACCCCAATTTACTGTATATCTAAATTGAAAACAGTAATAAACAAGAGCGTTTAACTAAATATTTTGCTATAAAAAATCAAATGCAGCTTAGAAACTTTTTTTTTTAATTGGTTTATTTAAATGAACCATCCAAGCAAACTGATTTGCTAGAATGAATCATTCAAATAAATGCTTCCGATGAGTGAAAGGATGATTAAGGAGATAAAACCGTAATAAACAGAGCAAAACTATAATTTTTTTCTATAAAAACAAGTTCTAAATAAGACCTAAAATGCAGAGCAGGGTTTTTGTTTTGGTTCACATGAATCATCTTACAAGAACTGATTCACTAAATGGCGGTAACACTTTATTTTACAGTGTCCTTGTTACATATGTTACATGTACTTACCGTAGTAATAACAGTAAATTATGCATAATTACATGCAACTAACCCCTTAACCAAACCCTAATCCTATAGTGAGTACATGTAGTTAATTAATATTACTCAGCACTTAAATGTATAATTACACTGTAACAATGACACCTTAAAATAAAGTGTAACCAAATAAAGTGTAACCAAAATGGCTTAATTGAACTAAAACTTGCAAAGCTTGAGTACTAGCTAAACAGTTTTGCAATGTTTCCCACATTTCTTAATCAATAAGCATCTGAATACAAGACCCAAGATTGATTGCCAGTAGCAGTTAATGAGCTATAACTACATGTGTCACTGATCAAGGGGATAATTCACTTCTCAAATGATTTTCAATTGAATTGTGGTTGCCTTTACATTCTTTTGCCTGTTTGATCCAAGGCCTAGAAACTAAGATCAAATTCACTTTAAAAATCTCTATCAAAGCTGAACTATGTTTAATTCCAATTGTAAACTTTTGAACTTACAGTAAAACAAATACACACTCGCTAGACAAAACACAGAGGAACAGCCAAAACAAATTTCAGGCTTGGAAAAAGTGTCATATATTTAGCTAGTGATTCGCACAGTCAAAACATTACGGGAAGTAAGTACAATGCTGTCCGGCTATAAACTGTGTTCATAGGCCAGTTTTCGGAAGCATGTGTGATGTCTCATTTTTGGCGAATTTCTCCACTTTTTCCAATCTGCTTCTGAATGTATAATTAGACTGGTATCTCTTCCAGCTGCCTGACCCTGACGTGACCTGCCAAAGTCTGCATATGGTGGAGGAATCCACCGGCTCGAGATATCAGAGGAGCAGGTTAACCATCTGCTCTTCGACTTGGACAAGAGCATATGAAAGCAAAGCATGTGCATTTCAAGTGGGAAACCACAGCGAGATGATATTTCCCAGCGATGGACAAAACAGAGCTGATCAAAATGTTCAAAAGAAATGATCAGTCATTAGCTAATCACTGGATGCAAGTCAACGCTTTGACGAAAATGAGATCATGAACATCTGTGATATTGCGTGTTCTTGAACAGAAGAACATCCACTGAACAGCAATGGGATAAAGTCCCTGAAACGCCTCCATTCTATCTTGAGTTTCTTCCGGGAACGAACACATCACAATATTCCTCATTATAATAATTAATATGCAAAATAAAGGGGCGGGGCCTGGTTGAGTTAGTTAGTAGTGAGTTAAACTGGCGGTTATGGTAAGGGGCGGGACATTTCCCAAACACACTCGAAGCGCTCGACCAATCACAACACACTGATCCAGCCGACCAATCAGAGCACAGTGTGCTATTCAGAAGGAGGGGCTTCGTAGAGACAGGAAGTAAACAGGAGTGTGTTTCCCGTACAGAGACGTCACTCGCTGCTTAACTACCAAAGTACAATTCATCGTTGAAGAAATCAACTAAGCTAGTCACGACTGTTTCCAAATTGGTCGTTCAACCATGTTGGTTAATGATATCACGCACTTAGTGGAGTAATAACTCCACTAATAATCTATCTTTTTGTGATTGAATTAATGCTAGATGTCTTGTTATAAATTACAAACATGGATTTATTTCCAGATTCAGTCAAAGACTCGTTCTTACTAACACATTCACACATGCGCACTCTTCAAAAACGGTGCTTTAAATCTCTTGACAAACTAAAAGACATAAATTACATTTGTATGTATTCTAAATAAAAGACACAGGTTGTACTGAACGTCAGCTTGCTTATTTGGCTCAAGATCAGGATTTATTGAGTCCACGTCATGCAAACAAGAAAATGCTTCTAACCACAGGTCGAGATCTGTCGCTCCAAACACACAAGTTTGCGATGCTGATTGCAATTTTTTTATAGAACTAGGGTTTTGGAAAACACAGACAAGTTAAATGACTATATGCACAGACTATGCTGATAACGATGAAACTTGAGACCATAGTTGGCTAACGATGCTTTCGGGAAGCACAGTCCTGAGCGTTACTGACAGACTGGGAAGAGAGGAGCCGCAACAATGGAGAATATGAGGAAAATATTCAACATTCAAGCAGGAAAACCTGTTCTTGTAGCTCAAAAACAACATCAAGTCTTTGGGAATGGGCGTAATATGGCATATTTAAGACAAAACAATTAGATGTTCTTAAGAAAATATTTAAGAACGTCTCAACTTTTGGTCTGACTGTTTAGTAAAACAATTCCATACTTTTCCTATCATTCATGTCAGGTTGAGGTTTAATACCTAAGATTAGACTTTATAACAAACCCCTAAACTTAAATACGAGCAATAATAATATTGATTTTGCCTTTGCAAACACCACTAAATATACTTTCTGTGAAACTTGCAGCACATGCTGTGAGGAAACGCATGGAGGGCAGAAGTGAATGATAGCGCAGGGAATAGAAGGTGATTATTAAGAAACGCAGATGATGAAGGAGAAAGAGTGGGGGAGGATAAATTTGGCACTACAAAACTAATTTTCCCAAGGTCCAGGCAGCAGTAAAAAATCTGTTAAGTTGTTCTTCAGGGAGTCTGGTGATGAGTTAAACCGTTCGGGCCAAGATGACTCAAGTGTGTGAAGGGCAGTCGGTCTTATTCCTGCCAGTAGCTTTAGTGCAGCAATGCTTGGCTTCATCAAGTGCCCGTTTGATGAGATCCTTTCCATCCGATCTTTCCACATGTGCAGTGCTGCCAAATGAAAACTGTTGGTAAAATGTGAGAAACACTATTCTTTACTCGATTGACATTGGCAATGTCACGCCACTTATTCAGAATGAGGGAAGTGCACTGTCTGGGACAGAAACGGTTGGTGTAGCCGTGATTGAAAATCTTGGTAACACTTTATTTTAAGGTGACGTAGTTACACACTACTACATGCACTTACTGTAGTAATAACAGTAAATTATGCATAATTACAAGTAACTAACCCTAAACCATAACCATAACTCTATAGCAAGTACATGTAGTTAACTTAAAAATGTCTTTCTTCTGCTGAACACAAATATTTTGAAGAACGTCGGTAACCAGACAGTTGATGGACCCCATTGACTTCCATTGTATTTTTTTTCCTATTATGGAAGTCAATGGGGTCCATCAACTGTCTGTCGATCTTTCTTCAAATATCTCCTTCTGTGTTCAACAGAAGAAACTCATACAGGTTTTGAACAACATGAGTAAGTAATGAGAAAAGTTTCATTTGTGGGTGAATTATCCCTTTAAGGATTTGCCAGGGAGTTGCTATGCAGTTTCTAGGATATTCTGGTCTTTTTATATTGCTCGTGTGCCTCCTTCAATGTCTTTGGGATTTTTCTGCCTATTATATGGTATCCCTGCATTGGAAAAGTTGTAAGTCTGATTGCTTAGAGAAGAAATAGCACATTTCCTATCAACAAGTTGCGTCATTTATATGCGTAAACCCCTAACTATAGAGACAGAGCACATTTAGGCACGCTCCATTGACTTTGTATTGTAAGAAGCTTGTCATTTCTGACTTATAACAAAAAACTAAACAATGTCTTAAAGCTGATGTGTGACAAAGCTTGTTTGTACAGCAAACAAGCTTTACAACCCAGAAATACGTTTTTATAAGCTGTCGACCCCAAAAAATGAGTGTTTAAGGACACAAAAGTGGATACAGGCAATTGAGACGTGTAATATTACTCTGAGAACTAACGCTCGCTGGAGGAGAACGTAATCGGCGACAGGGATTGCTTAGCTTACAGAAATATAATATATAAAACTGACATTTGGATATTTGACTTACCAGTGACAAAATGTTTACTGCACACGTAGTGTATTTTTAGTGCATACTGAGTGTCACGATCCCCACAATTTATCCATTCGTTCCAGCTGATGCTTCACGTCTTATTGCCTGTATCCACTTTTGTCTCCTTAACCGAGAGACAAGTTCATTCCCTAATTTACTGATGTGCGTCTGGAGGGAAAAGTCTGCTGTGCGTCGGGTGATAGATAGGAATGATACATGCATCGGCGTACAAGGTATTTTGCGCTGGGTGCAAGATAGGGCCCTTCATCTGCTCCGTTTGGGGCCGACTACTCCCATACAACAAACAAACGAACGAAGACACGTGAACAAAACACAAGACACGGAAAAAACAATGTGTGTGTGTGAAATGATTGGGTATGAGACTGGACTGAAGGGAAATGTCTGTGAGCCATCGGACCGGCGAGTGCACCTGCGTTGCCGATGGTGAAAACAACAGGTGAGGAGTGGGAATGAAGAGTGAATGAGGTATACAAGTGTGTGTGTGTGTGTGTGTGTGTGTGTGTGTGTGTGTGTGTGCCAGTGCTGCTCCCTAAGCGGTGACGATCAGACAGATTTGTCACAACATGGAAAAGCATTTCCCCATCACCCTGAAGCACAACATAGTCAACGTCTCCATCATCGGAGAAGACTCTTGGGGAAATGGGTCTTTACTGAGCATGTGCGACCCGGGCTTGTCCTCCTTCTGGAGAGTTCACCAAGAAAAACAAAAATACCCAGAGGACTTCCTCCAAGGCTTACAAAATCTGCTGCAAGGACACACGATCCGTCCCCTTCTGCTCTCCACAGCTCATAGATCTCCACATGCTGCAGAGATATACGGGCAAACGCTACAGTACAGGCGGACTATTGTGTTTCCCATCCCTCCCAACCCGTATCCCACCAGTCAGGAGACCCGTTCCCACAGATCTGCTCTGTTTTACACCTAATCATTGGCTTAACACCTCAAACACCATCCGATTTCCATCATGGCACTGCAGTATCGTTTAGCACCTTGAAACACAGGCAATCAAAAGTTCCTTTGGACTCGTGCGCAGCTTGCCTGGAAAATCAAAGATTGAAACTTAATGATATCCACCCCGACATGTGCACAGCAGACGCGCTCGAACTCTCGCAGATCACACAAATCACAGACAAACAGTCATAATGTGTTGCGAGATGTTCTGGGAAGGCCCCCTGCACTATATAGTTATGACAAGAAGCAAATTGTGGTGACTGCTGTAATGTGGTCATGGACATCTGGAGAGCTGACTGACTAAACCCGATCTGGAAACAGAGCCATTCATGAGGTAATGTTATACTGTCCAGATTCAGTCCGTAGATTCAATGCTCCAACATTCCTTGAACTATTATCCCCAAGCACATCGTAAAAGTTTGTTGTTTAGGAACCTCGCGGTTGAAACGGCGAGAGGTGTTGGATCATGCGTTGGGAGCTGTGAGGTTTCATCAAAACCCAGCTCCGGCCCGTGTAATGGTTCAGTCAGAGGGTACGGACCTGCATATTTTCACAGTTGTGTTTTTAATGATTGAGAGGTTCATACCAACAGGGTGCCTCCTTTGAGGAAAGACCCAAACACAACAGGTCTAGGCCAAACTCTGACTCTTGACTGAACCAAAAGAGCCAAAACCACACTTTTGACTGAATGAAGCCTTTACTTTTCCTTGCCCAGTGCATGTATAATACAAATATGTCAAATTTGACAGCTGAAGGTACAATTGTTTGGAGACTAGTAGAGGAATTGTTCACCCAAAAAATATTTGAATGGAAGTCAATGGGTTCCAATGTTGTTTGGACCCCAAAGTTCCTCCAAATATCTTCTTTTGTGTTCTGCAGAAGAAAGTCATTTAGGTTTGCAACGACATGAGGGTGAGAATCCCGAGAAGCGTTTTTTCAAGTATCTGGCGTATTTTTCCAATTGTTTTCATTGGAAGCGCTGAGCGCTCTGCATTTTTTACAGATCGCCGAGAGTTGAATGTTCAGCTTTGGGTAAAACACAACGCTCATCGCTGTTACTTTTTACCTAGCCGTCCAATCACAGTAGAGGAGGGGCGGGGCTAATACCACACCGACCAACCGTCACATTCTGCTTACAACGTCAACAGATGACAACAACAAGCATAATAACGGGACACAATCATTTAAAACAAGAGCCGGAGCAAATACTTAACATTGTATCAATATTTTTATATAAAAACAACACAAACTATCTGTGAAATGAGATACTAGTAACACTTCCGCGGATATTCGTATCATAGCAAACAAAAAAAACGCCCACAGCTTGGTGTTTTCAGCAGAGCGACTAGCATTTTCAGCTGGCTAAAAAAGCTTTGGTGGCTTAAGTTGGATGTTGTTTGGTACAATAAAGCAGAGGTTTCTCCAACCCAGCTTCATTGGAAAAATGTGTCTGTGGTGACATTTCTGCAAATTGACATCGCGTTGAGTCGCAATTGACTTTGAACACCGACGCATGTATCATTCCTATTTTGCACTCGCGCACAGCGGACTTTTCCCTCCACAGACGCACGTCAGTAAATTAGTGAATGAACTTGCGCTTCCGGGGGCGGTTCAGCGAGAAGAGGAGGCATGTTCCGCCGCAAACGTTCCCTGGTGATATTTTGCATATTCAGAAAACAATTCCTCCGCTGACCAAGAATAACCTAGTCTAAAGTCAGTGGCACGTTAGCCATATGCTATTTTATGCCACACGCATGCTTGGCCATTATGTAGCGTGTGAACAACACACACACTTTGATTCTCTAATCTAAACAGACGTAGCAGTTTTCATCTTTGCAAATCATACATTATTACAAGGAAAAATATTAACCCACGAATTAACACACACAATCATCAATGGAAAATCATTGTTGTGTCAATGAAGATATGAAAAAAATCGGCATAAATCTATAGCTTACACATTTACCCAAATTATTATACGCCAATTTAACCTAAGCTAATTTGTGTGTGTTTCTCCCATCATCCCCAATGTCACTTATCTGTGTTTTACGGCCCTGACGAGAACGTCGGTCTCCTCGGCTGTGAACCGCTCCTGGCGCGCGCTGGCAAACCCGCCGTTATAATAGCAATCCGCCGTTATAATAGCAATCCGCCGTGGAACAAGCGCGCCGGCTCTTAAAGGGAATGTGAGAAGACGCTCTGATTGGTTTATTTCACGTTACGCCCAAACCACACCTATGAATAATGAAGCTACTTCAGACCAACACATTTTAGATTTGCGTCAGACACAAGAGTCGTTTATCCCGCCGGTATAATAGCGACAGCGCCCGGGAACCGCCCACAAAGTTGTTTCTGTGTGGAGTAATTGAATCGGCAACACCTGCAGCCCATAAGAAGCAAATTAAGGAGACTGCAAAAGTGGTGCTTAACTGTGGTTTGGTGAGCTAATATTTCTTTAGTGGATGTTTTGCCAGTAACAGATTTTGGAGGGCTTTAAAAAGAATGAAATGTAATATTTCTTTCCATCAGCTGCCCTCCATGCAGTGCTCAGGATAGTCCCAGTGACCGGTTTAGGACTGTGCTGTGGTTAACATCAGCTAGTCAAGCACTGCTATGATCTCATTTTCCTGTAGAGTCATTTGTCACATTGCATTCATGGCTCATTCATCCATGCTCATGAACACATTTAATCGAATATACATACCTCTCAACATCTTTCACCGTCTTACGTAAACATGACAACCTCAATATCTGTTTTCCATCAACATCAGTGAAGATGATTATAGAATTTGAATTATGATGTTGAGTGTGTTCAGCAGAGGCCGATCTGAAGAACGCACACAGAAATTATTCCACCCAAAAAATTGGATAGTACAGTATAAACATATACATTATAATTATACATATACATATATACACATTTTTAGATAACATAAATAACGGTATCATTGAATATATGGCTAATTGTTGTTCATTTATCTGAACAGATTAGATGTATAGGCTGCATGATAAGCACTCCCTCAAAAACCTAATTTTACATTTGACAATATTGGCAGGGGTTTTACTGTGCATGTTATTTTACAGTATTACTCTAGTACAGGGGTTCTCAAAGTCTACATTCAAAGGTGCAAATCTGAATTTTCATCAATTGTCAAAGGTCCGGAAATAATTGGTTATTACAAATATAATAACCGGTGTATATCGGTGTATGAATGAGTGAGTGAATGGGTGAATGTGAGGCAATATTGTAAAGCGCTTTGGTGGCCATTGGGTCTGTGAAAGCGCTATATAAATGCAGTCCATTTACCATTTACCATTTACAAAGCTTGTTTTTAATAAACATGCATAACAAATCAACACAATTTTTTTTTTAAAGGGGTCATGACATGAGAAACCAAATTTGCCTTGATCTTTTGGTATATAAGAGGTCTTTGTACCATTAAAACGTCCTGCAAGTTTCATAGCTTAAGACGTCCTCCCCATTATAAACGAATCATTTATTTAATCAAGCTCTAAATACAGCTCGTTCTGGATCCATGGTAAGAAGTGACGTCACGGTACGAAGTGACGTACCAGCGTTTGCATATAGACCGCCTCCAGGCACAAGACAACTACGCTTTAAGCGCAAGACAACTACGCTCATTTTGTATCATTGTCGCGCCCGCGCTGCGCGCCTCACAAGTGTTCAGTCGACGGACAGCGAGTGGGTCTGTGTACAGGGAGATTACGATGCCGCAGATGTGCTGTTCCTGGCTGTGGACAAACAACATCTTTGAATACGCTGCGAAAGATCCAGTCGTCAGGGAAAAATGGATGCACTTTATTTTTGCAGACGTCTCAGTCACGGCAGTGTTAGTTTAAGCGTTTGTTCTATACATTTGAAGGATGACTGTTTTGAGCTTTGCCAGAAAACTGTTGCTCAAAGATAAGTCCGTGCCGTCTATTCTGGGCTCAACAACGACGACGCAAACTGTAAGTAATGTATTTAAAACTTTAAACTACTTTTTAAATACGCTGGGCTCAATAACGACGACGCAAACTTACTTTTTACCATGGCTAATATAAACACATTTGTATAAGAGAATCTTGAAAATATGTCGCCTTTCTAGTAGGCCTACATGTGATAGAAAATTAAAAATGTTGCCTTTATCAATGCTGCATCTTCAAAGATGGCCTGTCTGTGCATTTTTGTCCGTGGTACACCCTATCATTTCATTGGAATTCGTTAAATAATGTTAAACTGTTAGCAAATGAAGCTATAGGATAATTATGCAACAATAATCCGTTTTCAAGTGTCTCGGGTTAATTTTTTTTTATTAATTCAAAATAGTTTCACTTTCCATGTGGACACGGGATGATCCAGTCTTCGTTGTTGTGGTGATGGTTCATTTTCCTCTGATTCCGGCTCAAACATAATAAGGTTTTATCATTGCAAGAGCCATCGCTTCGCATGCATCAGCCGCTATTAAACAGTTACGCCGAATCCGCAAATGTTCTGGCTGGGGGCGTTAATAATTGATGCATAGGCACTGACGTTAGCCAATCATAGCAGTGGGCGTTAACACTGAACTCTTAAAGGGGAAACACCCCCAAAACAGACTGTTTGAACCAGAGGATGAGAAACAGGGTGGGAAAAGGTCATAAATCACTACATTTTAAAAGTTTTTTGTAAAAAAAACTATAGTAATACTATAATTGCACCTAAGGGAACATAATAAAAAAATAAAAAAAACCATGTCATGACCCCTTTAAATAAAGTGCCTTTTCCATTTAAAAATGCATTAACAACAAGTGCAAAAGTGGCAAAACACTTAGTTTAAGTGTCAGCATTTTTATTAAAAAAATTCTAAATCAAAGACCGCAATAAGAGAGCCCTGGTGAGATCATTTCGGTTCTCTACTTTTAATGAAGATGATTGTGTGTTGAGCGTCTGAGATTTTCACTTTGATTTGTGATAGTTTGCATGTTGGTTTGATGAATAGATGCTCATCTGCGGTGATATGTGTTGCAGAAGCGTTGTCATATCTGACTATAACATGATATATAGCACACGCTCTCACACGTTTATTTTTTAGCGTTTTTGGGAGGAGTAAAATTTACATTTGTGGTTTCAACAACCAGATGCATTTACACTTGTCCAGTTTCGTCTGGAAAGCGGCCCAGACCTCCTCCTGATGTGGTTTGAGTGATCGGATTCAAATCCGTCTCGAATGCGTTTCGGAGGCGTTTACACCGAGTCTTTTCACGATTGGATAGATCCGATCACAGAAAACGCATGAAGTGGCCAGGTGTAAACAGCCCCATAGTGGCGTTTGACATTTCTCTTCACAACTCACGGTCTCGTTACAAATCAAACAGAACCGCTTGGTGCCGGATCTCTGTCCACTCCAACCATATTTGAAAACTATATTTTCTTCGTCAACTTTTTTTTCCCCCTAAAACTGACATCCTCACCCATCCTAGCGCTCACTGCGGTGAAGTCATCTGGATGTCATGACAACAATATCACGGAGGAAAACTTTAAATATCTCGCCTTCGCGTTCATTTCGGACCATCTCCAAAAAAACATAAAAAAAAAATAAACAAATGATTTTAACAGGAAATCCACACTTTTAATCCCTTACACACGGCGAATCCGGATTGAATTCTCTCCGGGTCCGGATCCGGATCGGAGTCCGGACTTTGAGAAGTGCTGCTCTAACTGACGTCTTTATGAACGAGTCATGGAATCA
>JARPMJ010003656.1:75000-88973 GCA_033366665.1 Phoxinus dragarum
GAATTAAAGCTGCAGTCCGTCTGATATATAGATATAGAGGCGTTTTGCATGACTATGAGTGTGATATTACACATATAAATATCCAAGTATACCGGTGAAACTTATGGTGCAAAAGTTCATTTTTATTTCAGTAATTCAACTTAAAGGTGACACTAATATATTATATAGACTCATTACATGCAAAGTGAGATATTTCAAGCCTTTATTTGCAGTAAATTTGATGATTATGGCTTACAGTTTATGAAAACCTTTTCACAATATTCAAATTTTGAATTTGGGGTTTTCATAAGCCATAATCATCCAAATTATAACAAATAAAGGCTTGAAATATCTCACTCTGCATGTAATAAGTCTATATACTATATTAGTGTCACCTTTTAAGTTGAATTACTGAAATAAAAATTAACCTTTGCACCATATTCTAAGTTTTCATGCTTTTATTCTTCAAGTCAATCATATATTCATGGGAGAAAAAATCAGTTTGAATTAGGAAAGCAATATCTTTGTCGTAATATATAATTTCAATGTTTAAAGTTACCGAAGTCATTACATGTGCTGCACTTTTCTTGCATACCATTTTGTTTTATTTGTTTTATCTATTTACCTTTTTTTAGAATTTAACAGATGATAAAGAAAGAATTTGTTTGTTAAGTGAGATCTCTGATTGTAGTTCTTGAACAAAAAAAAAAGAACAAAAAAAGTAGTGCTTGAAAAGTCCTTGAAAGTCCAGGAATTTGGTTTTATCTGTACGAACCCTGTCTGAGAAAAACAGCCACACACACACACACACGGCGGCCTCACTGTTAGTTATGGGTTTGTTTTCAATCTCCAGGTTATCCCACAAGCACATGAGTTTGCTCCAACATGTTAAGCATTTCATAAAGAGGGAGAGAGGGCAAAAAGGAAGAGCCAATGGGAGTTAAGCAGGCGTTTGGCTCATAATGAAGACCAGATGGTTTACCTTCACTGGTAGCCACATTCTTGGGAGCTTTGGTGGGTGTGTGATCCGTGCCGGAGCTCACATCGGAGGAGAGACTGGAGCTTCCCTTCCCTGGACAAAAGGAAAGATGGAAACAACATGGGCTACGTTTACATGTAACTAAATAATCCGTTAGTAATGGGACTGACGGCTCAATCGGATTGAAAAGTCTTCATGTAAACACCTTAACTGATCCGACTGAGCTCGATCCCAACGAAATGTACAGTACATCGGATTGAAAGGGGTGTTTATTCCTTTTCTAATCCGATCGAGAGAACATGTAAACACTGGAGCAGATTGAAAACGGAAACTGAAAGGACGACTGCGCATGTGCATTGACATAGAAATAGTGTAAAGACAGAAATAGCGTAATGATGTAGAAGTAGCGTAATGACGTAGTCTACGTCATTATGCTATTTCTACGTCATTACGCTACTTATACGTCATTGCGCTACTTCTACGTCATTGCGCTATTTCTATGTCATTACGCTACTGACGTAGAATGACGTAGAAATAGCGTAATTACTTTGAAATAGCGTAATTACGTAAAAATAGGGTAATGAAATAGCGTAGTGATGCTACAATCAGATTCATCAATCGGAATGAATTCAGTTCGATTGAAAGAAAAGTTGTGCATGTAAACATAGCCATTGTGTGCTTGTTTTTGAACTCATACTTGACTGCAAGCATTCAGTCGCACTGGCCGCTGTGGGAACACTGGTGTGAAGGGTGGGGTGCAGCGCTTCCCACTGTAAGTCAATATTATAACAGATGCAATAAAAGTACCATCGGACATGTTGGCCCCATCACTCATTCACTCAATGAAACGTTACTGGAAGCGAGGAAACTCCTCTTCCTAATCCAGAGTGAGCTCTGAGGTTTTCATGATTCAAGATTTCGAGAGGAACTCATTACCCAAAACTGAGCAAAACCCTTCGTTTCTTCCTTCCAAGTAAAGAAAAAGGCAATATCCGTGACTGGAACAATAGATGGAAGAAGTTACTTTAGTATCTCCAACACTGGCAGAGTTTGCAGCTTCGCTGGGATCCTCCAAGACAGATTTATCTATCGTACATTAGGACATATTTTGGCCACTGTGCAAAAAACATTCCTGATGGCTTGTTACTTGCGTTTGGTTTTATAAGAGGGTGAATAAGTTCAATACATTAGTTAACATTTGTGTATTTGAATGTTGGATTGGTGTTGTAATAAAAATGTGGTCATTCACAGTCTGGAACGGAGATGCTTCAGACATAAATCAAAAACACTTCCACCATCCTCAAGATTATTGTCCCCCGGTCGCAGGGACAAGCCAGTGTTCAGAGCCTGACTTTCACTGCCGGAAAGCATGAATTTCCTTCCTTACCGTATTTTTTCCGGACTATAAGTCACTTTTTTTCATAGTTTGGCTGGTCCTGCGACTTGTAGTCAGGTGCGACTTATATATCAAAATTTATTCATACTGACTGAGATGAACCAAGAGAAAACATTACCGTCTACAGCCGTGAGAGGGCGCTCTAGTTAGCGGAGTTGTTCAGAAGCGACACCGAGGAAGAACTCAATGTATTCAGAGTTGTGGGATGAGATCGGGAGCTTGGTGAACTTGCTGACCGGTAACCTGTTGGACTCGCTGGCTAATGTTAGTTTAGCCTATTCAGCCTCCCAGGTATATTTTCGGTAACACTTTACAATAAGGGTGCACTAATAAGCATTAACTAATGCTTATTAGTCTCACTCTGCATGTAATGAGTCTATATAATATATTAGTTTCACTTTTTAAGTTGAATTACTGAAATAGATTATCTTTTGCACCATATTCAAATTTTTCGAGTTTAACCTTTACATTTCAAAAGACAAGATGAAACAAACCGTAACGAAGTTGAGGCCCTTGGATACGTTCTTACGTTCTGTAGGAGGAGATGTGAGTGTGTGTATGTGTGTTAATTTACACG
Source organism: Phoxinus dragarum (assembly GCA_033366665.1). NCBI lineage: Eukaryota > Metazoa > Chordata > Actinopteri > Cypriniformes > Leuciscidae > Phoxinus > Phoxinus dragarum. The sequence goes on from JARPMJ010003656.1 coordinate 77,932, forward strand.
GGTTGGTTTATGGCTCTCCGTCCTCTGTCAGGTCATAAACTTGAACCACAAATGGCTCCATATGAGTCCAGCTCAGCATTCATCCCACAAACACCGATTTCTCTGTAAACAAGTTCCTCTTATCAAGCCTCCATGCAGGATAAACACTTAGAAGCGCGGTTCACAGTTGCTGTAGTGTTGGTCATGTGTTGTTATATGACGTTACGGTGAAACGTTGCCAACATACGTCGCAGGAAAGCTGTTGTGTGAAGACCTTTCAAACAAGCCGTCAGATTACCGCTGATGCATTGAATGAGTCGATGAACTCTTATCACCTCTGCCATGAAGGGGGAAAACTACGATTTCCGAAGCAGAATGACGTGACCCACGCCGAACACAACACATAGCTGACGACATGTTGCGGTGACATCCCTGATCCAGAACATCTGCTCGGGTTCCTGTTGTAGTGAGCAGAACGTGACTCAACTGGACCCCATGTGTTTCGCACGCCTCCAGTTACGGCCAGGAACCAACGCTGTTATTCTTATGTTGCTAGGCAAAGCTTTCACAAAGCTTAAAGTCTTCAGCTTAATCAAAATGGATGAGGAAACTGTGTTGCTTTGCTGCTAAAAGAGACGCTGCACGGTTCCTAGTCAGAATCAAGAGCTAAAACCACTGAGATTTACTTTTTTTCTTCTTATTTATGCATTTGGCAGACGCTTTTATCCAAGGTACACATTTTACATTGTATAGATTTTCTGAAAGATCTGCTTTTGTAATGTTTTACAGCCGGTTTTCTAAACTCAATACCAAATAATGACATATGTGACCTAAAATGTGTGATATAAGCATGACGATGCACAGAAATCACATGTTTATTGTGGCGAACACACACTTTCTTTAAAATAGGCGTAAACACAGAGATGGGTCCTTCTCAAGATGCGGATTTCAGTGAGAAGAAGAGTGTGTTCTGGCGCAAACGTTCCCTGGTGATATTCTGCAGTTTCAGAAAACAATTCTGCCACCGACCAGGAAAAACACAGTCTAAAGACAGTGCCGCGTTATTCAGATGATATTGGGCGCTAGGGTTGCCACCCGTCCATTAAAATACGGAATCATCCTGTATTTACAAGTAAGATGATGCGTCCCGTATCAAATCAATAAGGGACGCGATTTGTCCTGTATTTTACATTAGGCCCACACATCAGTTGAATAAAAACATAAGGATTTTGCAGTATGGATAATACTAATAGCAAATATAAAGAAATCAATTTCGTAGTAGAGAAGCTCATTGCGTGATTGCATTTTAGCGTCTTTGTTTCTATAGCGACTGAGTCTCGTGAACATGCGCTGTAAACCTGCACGTGTTTAACCCCTCGTGCGCTGGTCGGCTCTCTGACCCCAAATGACGTTTGCTGAAGTAAATAAAAAATGATCTTTGTCCAAATGGCGTGAGACTTTGCACGGTTGACAACACTTTCTAGATCTACAAAAATTTTTTTTTAATACATTTGAATAATATCTGTTTTTTATGTTAGTGTGGGGGGGGGGGGGGGAGTCACACTTGTGTTGTTTCAACAAAATGTAATTTTGAAACAACCTTATAGTTTTTTTTTTTGGATTTATAGTTTTAGGAGGATTATTTTTTTTTATTTTTTTTAAGCTAAATAAATAAATAAATATTTTTTTATACAAAAACAGTTTAAAAAAAATGCACTTTATAAAAGACCCATATTTCTAAATTTCATGGATATGGATAATTTGACATGGTTTAGTGTAAGATTTTTGCCCATCTTTTGGAAAATGCCGTTTTAAAAGTAAAGAAATGATCACTTTAGTAGATGGCTGCAGAGCTACACCATTTGCTATTTGACTAAAATACATATTTTCACTAGTTTTTAGTTGGATTCATATCTACATATTATGAAATCACAATTAGGTGTGAATGGGTGTCCCTTATTTTGCCACACTGATGGTGGCAACCCTATTGGGCGCATGCTTGGCCATAATGGACAAAACACACACACTTTGCTTCTCTCATCTACACAGACGCAGCAGTTCATATTTTTGCAAAGCATACATAATTACGAGGAAAAATATTACCACACGAGGGAAATCATTGTGATGTCCATGAAGATGTGAAAAAAATAGGCATAAATCTAGATTACATATTTATCCAAATTATTCAGGCTAATTGTAGTAATGACGGATCAAACCTGTTTGGTCAATAGTGGCGAGACACATCGGTATATAAGGACATCTGGTAAAGTGTGTTATCCGTCAAGAACCAGGAAACTAAATCCTGAAGACTGAAATCCCCGTTACCATCATGTCAGTTGCGTGCGCCGGCAAACCCGCCGTTATAATAGCAATCCGCCGTGGAACAAGCGCGCCGGCTCTTAAAGGGAATGTGAGAGGACGCTCTGATTGGTTTATTTCACGTTACGCCCCAAACCACACCTATGAGTAATGAAGCGACTTCAGACCAACACATTTTAGATTTGCGTCGGCGCAAGAGTCGTTTATCCCGCCGGTGTAATAGCGACAGCGCCGGGATCCGCCCACAGAGTTACTTGCGTTTCGCGTTTGATACTTGCGCTTCAGATCGTTACAATAGGGCCAGAGAGTGCCTGATGTGGATGAATAGATCATTGATTTGAGATCCTTCTAGACCGGCGCTGAACTACGACTGAACTCTGACCTGTAAAAATGACGACTGGAAACTCCCAAAGTCTCCGTTCTCTCCTACTAAACTAGGAAGGAAAGTGCTCCGCTGGACTTTGAAAATAAATTTGAGTCATTAAGCTGTCAGTCCTTTGCCATCCCGAACGCAGCCATTTCCCATCACGAAAAGGGAGAAATTACAAAGGACTGCAAAGGAGATTTCCTTCGAATTTTCACAACCGGAGTGGCCAGTCCTGCTTCTGATCCAATGACCCCTAATCCATAAGTCATATAAGAGCGCTTTTCCACCTTGATGGAGATTTTAAAAAAAACTAAAAACTAAGTATTCCAGATGGAGACTGAATGAGTAGGACTATCCTGAGCACACATTCGCCTTGATTTATACCCATTCACAGACAATACAGACTCTACATTTATAAAAAGACAGTCTTTCCAGTGGCCACAAAATGTATTTGGACTCTTAAGTGAGTCTTAAAACTGTAAGAATATCAATCAAACCCAGGGAGCATCTGCACAGCAAACGATAGTAATGGTGCTGGTGATCTTGTCCAGATCATCTTTGTGGGCCGCAGAGTCTGGGATGCTTTCATGAAGAACATTCAACATCCATGGAAGCTTCCCGTTGCACAAAAGGGGAAAAAAAGGTTCTTTAGATCATTAATATATTCTTCATACCAAGAAAAATAAAAATAATAGTCACTAATTATATCACTTAAATCTCATCTATCTTGTTTTTTCCTTGAAAAAATTGTCTTCATGCCTTAAATAAGCTTGAATGTAACTCGACATCCTTGTCAAATTTAGTATGCGCGGTTCTATGAATATGCAAATGAAGCCCGCCTCCACTCACTCACTCACTCAGAGATCCACTGGTTGACGATCACACGTTGATCTGATTGGTTACAAGGTAGTGTGTGACGTCAGAAACACCAGCGATTTCAAACCGTGTTTTTGAGACTGTCTTTGGTTCACTGCAGTTTTAATCAGAAAATACTCAGCAATGCTGTCCACTTATGAACTTACACATGGTGTGTGTTCAAGCAGATTAATAACACCACATACACACATAAACAACATTAAAAGCTGGACTTTAGGATGGACTGTTCACCGAAAGGTTATTTAGGGAACCAAAAATGATTCATTGCTGCAGAAAAAAACAACCTTTTGGAACCTAAACGGGTAGAAAGAGTCAAAGAACAGTTTGATGCTTGTTTTTACTGCTTTAAATTGCAAACTGTTTGGAACGGCTGCAACTGGGTCCAGTATTATAGTCAGTTGTTTTATTTCATTGTCCTTGAAGTTCAGATCCGTGTCCTTATCCGACACCTACAGCACACGAGCAGCACGAGGGCCGGGAGTTGAACAACACTGGACACTCGAGCCCCAGCAGAAACTGAGTTATCTAAAGAGCCAAGGCTGAGGGGAGACATAATTGTTTTCTGGTCTGGAAAACAACTTCTCAAAAGCTTTCATATGTTTCCTGTGCTTACGCAAAGCCTGGAGAGAGACTCAAAATCAGGGATCCGGAGTCCTAGATGCAAATATATTTATGAGCGGTAATTAGAGTTACCGAATGTTTCATTAGCAATTAAGCACTATAAACACAATCACATTTGTGCACTAAATACTATATTACAGCAGGATCAGGAGTTATTGCATTTAAACAGTTGCAACGAGCGAGAAGTGAATTCTAAGTTTCAAACATGTGTTTTACACAAATACTGCGCACCTGCTTAGATCACGGTGGTCCGAAGAAAACATGTTTTTTTTTTTTTATGTTGGATGAACACACAAGAACTTGCAGAGTGAACCACGAGCAGATCAATTCAAATCATAGAGAAAACGACAAGGATATTCAGCTTGAATCGCTTTTCAACACTGATGTACAGTAGTGTGAAATCCACTATACACCAGTCACACACACTCACAGGTGTTGATCAGTGATGGGAATAACGGCGTTATAAATAAACGGCGTTACTAACGGCGTTATTTTTTTCAGTAACGAGTAATCTAACTAATTACTGTTTCCTCCGTAATAACGCAGTTACCGTTACTGACAATAAAATGCGCCGGTTACTATAATTGAGTTCACTGAAGCGGTTTTCATCCGATCGGGCTCTTTTCTCTGCCATAGGAACTGCAAACTCTTTTCTCTGGTGTGTGTGTGTGTTTCGAGGCGCCGGACTGGACAAAAGCGAAGCGAACGTCGTCAGCGCGCGAGAGAGACCGAGTGTGATCCGTCCGAGAGCGCGCTCGACAGTTCGCGAGAGAGACCGAGTGTGTCCGTCCGAGAGCGCGCTCGACAGTTCGCGAGAGAGACCGAGTGTGTCCGTCCGAGAGCGCGCTCGACAGTTCGCGAGAGAGACCGAGTGTGTCCGTCCGAGAGCGCGCTGGACAGTTCGCGAGAGAGACCGGAGTGTGTCCATCCGAGAGAGCGCTCGACAGTTCGCGAGAGAGACCGAGTAGGCCTATGTTCCGAGCATAATAAAGTTTATCATCTGCAACGTTTTAATTAGTTTACATGGTTATAAAATAAAACTCCAAAATAACCTACAGGGAACGTTCAAAGAAAACATCTTTGTTTGACCGGTTGTGAACACGTGCGGCAAACACGACTAGAATTTGGCTTAAATAACCTCTGATGATGACGTTCTCTGTAGGTTATACAAATAAACCCCCAAAATATGAGATTTTATTATTATTATTTATGTTGGTACATTGTTCAATATTATATTGAGAACACTTTTAGTTAAACTGTTTACATTTGTGAGGAAGAAAATACTTCAAGTAGGCTAGAATGTCTACCAGTTGTAAGTTTTATCATTTTAATTTGCACTACAAAGAGTGCATTTCTTAAGAAGCATAGCCTACCGGTAATTTATTTTTGGATTTGTTGGCCAGTTGTGGTCTGTGCAATAAATATTAAAAGTTCTAAACCATCAATGTTTTATAATAATAATTTGTTCTAGTGTCCATTTCATTCATTTAACATATTTAAATATTGGGGGGTATCCAAGATATTTCACATATTTAAATTTTTCTTTCTTTTTTAAAGTTTTTTTTCAATAGTTACTTTGCCTGGTAATTAGTTACTTTTGTAATGATATAACTCAGTTACTAACTGAGTTACTTTTTGTGAGAAGTAACTAGTAACTATAACTAATTACTTTTTTTAAGTAACTTGACCAACACTGGTGTTGATGCATTGAGACACTGATCAGGTAAAGCACTGATCGAATCACTCAAGACAGATGTCGATGGTAGATGTAAACTATAGGCCACATGTGTTGAGTTGCTGCATAAACATCTGTGCAGACACATCATAAAAACCCATGTGTTTGTAAATATCCACAGTTCAGGGATCAGAACAGCAACATCTCTTCTGTGCCACTAGGGGAACCACATGAAGTCGCACCAATAATGACTGTTCCCACACAGGTTTCCCAAACGCTCCCCTTATTTCCAGTGTTCAGACCGAGGAAGTCTATAATTGGCTAACTGGAGAAAGTTTTCCGTTAGCATTTTCATTCATCTCAGAGAAAGTTGCGACCCGGATGCCACTCTGAATATTCGTCATGACTGATGACTTCTTGAAAGAAGTAGATAGGGAAGTAAATCCAGTTCATGTTAACCCTAAGCCAGGGTTTTTAAAGGGGTGGGATAATGCCCTTTCACAAGATGTAAAATAAGCCTGATGTCCCCAGAGTGTGTGTGTGAAGTTTTAGCTCAAAATACCCCACAGATATTATTATATAGCATGTTAAAGTTGTCACTTTTTGAGGGTGAGAAAAAACACACCGTTTTGTGTCGGTCCCTTTAAATGCAAATGAGCTGCTGCTCCCGGCACAGGGGGCGGAGCTACAAGAGCGCTCACACACACATGCACTGAAAATTTCAAAAACTTTTAGCCTTTTATGTTCAAACCGGAGTCAGACAATGATGTAGAGACTCAAGAAGAAGTGACAACATGTAGAAGCAACAGGACATTTCTGAATGGTTAGTTGATGAATTTATGAAGCTTACGTGTAGTTATCTTCTAGTCATTGATTAGCATATTCTGTCATGATAATCTATAAATCGTGTCCCGGGGGCGGGGTTTATGCAAATTCCAGGGTTGGTGATGTCAGTAACCCGGGAGGAATGTCGTGTAGTTCCTACCAGCCGTTTGTTGTAGTCCTTAAAAAGCGATTTCTTTAAAAGCAAATATCTCCCTTTGAAATAAAATATAAATCTGATCATAATCTTGATGCCAACTGTTCTCATTTTCATTTTGTTTAATTTTATTTAGGCTACTAAAATAACTAAAACTGAAATTAAAATAGCACAAAAAATTGTAAAAATGACACAAACAAAATAAAATTAGTATAAAATAAAAATGGAGAAAATAATAATAAAAACTATTGAATCTCAATTATACTAAAATTTCACTTTAGCAAACTTCAGGATATGACATTTAGAAATAAGAGAGTTGTTGAAAGAACAATGTTTAAGAGGCTTCAACAAGTAGCCTACTGAAGAGTTGAAGAATTAAATTGACTAAACTCCAAGAAAAATGGCAAAGGAGGGAATCCTGCGTCGCGGTTGTAGTTGATGTAATAGTGGGCGTGGTCTGTGAATCGTTTTTGGGGGTGGGCGTGGTTGGTAGCGTGTTGTGGGCGTGGCCGTAGCTATGACCCATACATGTTTCCCAAGTAACCACGCCCCCTAAACGCAGCCTTTCTATTCATAACAAGTGCGCGAGTTACAGACTGTTTTTGGCTGTTTTAGAGGCAGGTGTCTCGTCTCAGGATGACTTCTGTGTCTGTCAGGTATTCTTTTTTTGAAATACCACGTTTTATGGGTGTAACTAAAATTAGTAGCCTACATATGCAGCTTCAATCACTACAGCCACATCGCATGAATTTAGCCGTGTTTTAATAGGCTAGGCTACACTTTGTTTGTACCATTTTCATCATTAATTTACTTTTTACTATTAAATAAAAAAAAAAATCATTAAAAAAATGAACAAAGCTGCACAATCCACCTCCCTTTTAGCTGAGAGACATTAGACATGATCAAAATTGGCTTAATTTATTACAACTCATCAGAAGCAGCTATAGGTATAGGCTATCTTTCCTACATTACAAATTATTTTTACAACAACCAAGACCAAAAGACACCAGTGCATGACAGTTGCTAAAAAATAATAGAAAATAAGATGCATCGCATAAAAGTTCTCAGGGAAAAGATCGCATACCTTCACTTCCATAGTGTTTGCCATTGTTCGCACCCATCCTGAAGAACACATAGTCTCTCCACACAGTGAAGCGGTAATGTCACGCGGGGAGAGTCCTTGAGCTGACGCGATACACATCCACGAGGCAAAGTCTTCTTTACACTGCAGCGTTCAGAGAGCACAGATGTTCTGCCTGAGAAAAATGCCCATTATCGAGGAGAAGTGGATGTGGAGCGGGCGGATCCGACAGATGTGTGTGTGTGTGTGTGTGTGTGTATGTGAAGAGAAACTAAACTCACGAACACACTTACATACTGAGAGCAGAGAGTGTGATGAGGGCTGGACCAGCTTTAAAGAGACCCAGTTTAAAATCACACACATCTTAAGTAGTGTTTGGGGACACAATAGCTCATTAATATAATATAGGCTAAATCATATAATATAATAATATATTATAATATAATATAGGCTAATATTATAACATTTTGATTAATCGTGATTTATCGTATCTAACATAAAAGTTTGTGTTAACAATATATATATGTGTGTGTGTGTGTGTGTGTGTGTGTAGCCTACTGTGTATAATTATTTATATATTTAAATACACACATACATGCATGCTATATTTAAGAAATATTTGCATGTATATACTGTATTTATACATACTTTATACTGTATTTTTTTTTGTATATATAAATACACACATAGGCCTATGCAATATGTAGTAAGAAAAATTTGTTATTTAAAATACTTATATCTAATAAGTATTTTAAATAACAAATTTTTCTTAAATATACACATTGCATATGTGTGTATTTATACAAAAAAAATACACATGTACTGTACTAGTATTATATATATATATATATATATATATATATATATATATATATATATTATATCATATATTATATTATGTAAACACAAACTGTTATTTTGTGATTAATCATTGCCCAGCAATATTAAAATATAATATAGTCTAAATATTATAATATAATATAATGTAACATAACATAATATAATATAATAAAGAGTATAGGTCTCTTAAGAAGCACTTTAAATGTATGAATGCCATTGCATTATTATAACCACTTTGTAGTTGTCAAATTGTAGGCTAGTGGATCATGTTCGGTTCCTGTGGTCGTGACGTGTGTGTGATCTGGTGGGAAACGGACTTCACGTCCTCTGATAATCACAGCCACACCAACAACACAAACATGTCTCAGAAATGTGAAGCTACTTCTGTGAAAACAGTGTAAAGGAGAAGAGAGAAAGAAACCCAGTCGACACTGCGATGTACTGTGGATGCATCTGAAAATGTGGACCATTAAGAAAATAAATATTATGGATACAATATGTAAAAAAAATTCGCCGCTAGGGGTCGCAAACCTCTTACAATAACAAAGGCGTGCGTTGATGACGCAAAATTTCCTACGGAATTATGGAACTTGTCGTCAAGCTGATGATCTAATAATGTTTATGGATGAGTGAATACATTGATGTGTTTATCATGACTGTGGTGTGAAGCGGCCACGAGTGCTAATGAGAGACAGATCTCAGCGCCACACGCGAGTCCTGCGGATATAAAGGAATAAGGACATTAATCTGCCGAACTACCCGCAAGTGCTGTATTAATACTCACACAGGACAGTTTATTAGACGAATGAAGCTTGTGAGGTGACGCAGCGCTGTTCACTCGCTCTACACTATCACACTAAACTGCATCTGAGTGTGTTAAAGTTATTATGTTATTCTGTGTGTTAGTTTGTCTGTATGAGACTAGCGGTAAACTAGATCAACATTTGAATAACTGATCATATTCTAACATCATGTTGAACTATATAGCATTGATTAGTTTTATGTACATTTGCTCACCTGTGTAATAAAGCTAATGTAAGAGCGTCTCTATCGAGTGGAAGTTAGTCGCGGACGCTAGCTCTCGGCGTCTCTGTCGAGTCGAAGTTAGTCGCGGACGCTAGCTCTCGGCGTCTCTGTCGAGTGGAAGTTAGTCGCGGACGCTAGCTCTCGGCGTCTCTGTCGAGTCGAAGTTAGTCGCGGACGCTAGCTCTCGGCGTCTCTGTCGAGTGGAAGTTAGTCGCGGACGCTAGCTCTCGGCGTCTCTGTCGAGTCGAAGTTAGTCGCGGACGCTAGCTCTCGGCGGCTCTGTCGAGTGGAAGTTAGTCGCGGACGCTAGCTCTCGGTGTCTCTGTCGAGTGGAAGTTAGTCGCGGACGCAAGCTCTCGGTGTCTCTGTCGAGTGGAAGTTAGTCGCGGACGCTAGCTCTCGGCGTCTCTGTCGAGTCGAAGTTAGTCGCGGACGCTAGCTCTCGGCGTCTCTGTCGAGTGGAAGTTAGTCGCGGACGCTAGCTCTCGGCGTCTCTGTCGAGTCGAAGTTAGTCGCGGACGCTAGCTCTCGGCGTCTCTGTCGAGTGGAAGTTAGTCGCGGACGCTAGCTCTCGGTGTCTCTGTCGAGTGGAAGTTAGTCGCAGACGCTAGCTCTCTGCGTCTCTGTCGAGTCGAAGTTAGTCGCGGACGCTAGCTCTCGGCGTCTCTGTCGAGTGGAAGTTAGTCGCGGACGCTAGCTCTCGGTGTCTCTGTCGAGTGGAAGTTAGTCGCGGACGCAAGCTCTCGGTGTCTCTGTCGAGTGGAAGTTAGTCGCAGACGCAAGCTCTCGGTGTCTCTGTCGAGTGGAAGTTAGTCGCGGACGCTAGCTCTCGGCGTCTCTGTCGAGTGGAAGTTAGTCGCGGACGCAAGCTCTCGGCGTCTCTGTCGAGTGGAAGTTAGTCGCGGACGCTAGCTCTCGGCGTGTCTGTCGAGTGGAAGTTAGTCGCGGACGCTAGCTCTCGGCGTCTCTGTCGAGTGGAAGTTAGTCGCGGACGCTAGCTCTCGGCGTCTCTGTCGAGTGGAAGTTAGTCGCGGACGCTAGCTCTCGGTGTCTCTGTCGAGTGGAAGTTAGTCGCGGACGCTAGCTCTCGGCGTCTCTGTCGAGTGGAAGTTAGTCGTGGAAGTTAGTCGTGGACGCTAGCTCTCTGCGTCTCTGTCGAGTGGAAGTTAGTCGCGGACGCTAGCTCTCTGCGTCTCTGTCGAGTGGAAGTTAGTCGCGGACGCTAGCTCTCGGCGTCTCTGTCGAGTGGAAGTTAGTCGCGGGCGCTAGCTCTCGGCGT
>JARPMJ010003657.1:0-10000 GCA_033366665.1 Phoxinus dragarum
CACGAGGACTGAATATCCATATACAGCCTGAACATCCTCTACTTAAAGATTCCTGCTGAAAAAAAAACTACTGAAAATAGACAAATATTACGTAATATTTAGGATTAGACTTTTGGGTTCAGGTCATTTCTAACTTTTTTTACTTGAGTTTCACTTGAAGGCCAATAAAGTGGACAAATACTGTAAAAAATCTGTAAATAAAATATCCTAGCTGTGGTTGCCATGAGATTCACATTCACAGTAAAATGTCTGAATGAGTAAATGCAAATAAGATTTGATAACCAATCTATCTGCATGTTGCTTTGGTAATGTCGTAGGCGTACTCACGTATGTGACCAGACTTTCAAAGCGGATTTTTTTTTTTTTTTTAATGCTGGAAAAATTAAGGTGCTCTCCAAAAAAAACCCTCCCAGTTAAAGGAACACACCGACTTTTTGGGACTTTAGCTTATTCCCCGTATCCCCCAGAGTTAGATAAGTCCACACACACCCTTCTCATTTCCGTGCGTGCCGTAACTCTGTCTGACGCACCCACCGCTAGCCTAGCTTAGCACAAAGACTGGAGGTTAATGGCTCCAGCTAGCATACTGCTCCCAGTAAGTGACAAAATAACGCCACATTTTCCTATTTACATGTTGTGATTTGTATAGTCACAGTGTGTACAGATAACAAGGTCACATGAGACACAGCCATCTTCTAACCGTTTACATACTGGGAACTATATTCTCAGAAGGCGAAGCACTACTTCTGCGGAGTGATTTGCTCACGAGGAGGCTTGCTCCGCCTTCTGAGAATATAGTTCCCAGTATGTATACGGTTAGAAGATGGCTGTGTCTCATGTGACCTTGTTATCACTTTTTGGGAGTAGTATGCTAGCTGGAGCCATTTACCTCCAGTCTTTGTGCTAAGCTAGGCTAGCGGTGGGTGTGTCCGACAGAGTTACGGCACGAACGGAGATGAGAAGGGTCGTGTTAGTTCGAAAAGTCGACGTATTCCTTTAAGTCACGGTGCCGAACTCCTCTGTCGCATGAGAAAATGCAGAACTCTTTAGACATACAGTACTATTTGAACACCGTATGAATACTTCAAGCATTTCCATCAGTAATTTTGATGTCAGTTTGAAATAGGATTTAGCATCCAGTCGCATCTGTGAAAATCTGACTGGAATCGCATTTCAAACCACTTCCATATGTTTGAATCAGAAAAAAATTGTCCAAATCTAGAAATGCAAAAGGATAAGATTTTTGCTGGCCAGTCTGAACTGGACTCTTGACGTGGACCAGAGATAAACCACCCATGACATTCATCTTAGTGAGTTTTACACAGGCAAACGTCACTCACAGCCTCTTCAGAACTGGTACAAATGTGGAGAGATTTGCATTGCCTTTGTCATGACACTGAGAGACAGGACGAGGATGGGTTTCTCTTTGAAGATGATGTTCTGGTTTGGGGCTTCGGTGTCTTTTGTTATCGCTACAGCAAGAGCACAAAACTTCAAGAGATCGCCTTTAAGCCGAGCTCGGCAGCTGATGTTTCCTGAAGGACAATGTTCTTGTGTCAACATTTGTATTACTATGCAAATGTGATAGCTTTCTTTGTTGTGTAACCATCGAGCTCACGGTCTCACAATCATTTAGCCTCATGTAGAAACAAAGACCTCTTGGAAACACAGACCGGCTTTGATGCTGTGAGGAACACACTCTCTGGTCCAAACACGAACATCACAGTCAATCACGGCGCCCTTCACTTACTTCAGGATTCCTGAAGTCACATGACAGCAGTGTGAGCATCAGACCCAGATTTAGACATTTGAGAGACGCAGCAGAAGAGAAAACTATGTTCAATTACATAGATTTCAGTTGTATTGATGTTTCCACACATCAAGAATGTGAAGTGCATTAGCTATATGAACTAAGTTTACGTTTATATACAATATGTGAGCCTGGATCACAAAACCAGTCTCGAGTCGCACGGGTATGTTGTATAACAATACATTGTATGGGTCAAAATTATCGATTTTTCTTTTATGCCAAAAATCATTAGGATATTTAGATCATGTTCCATGAAGATATTTAGTAAATTTCCTACCGTAATATAGAAAACATGTATTTTTGTGAGTGAATGCAGCACAATCGTGAACATAAATGCACAACTTTAAAGGAGATTTTCTCAATGTTTAGATTTTTTTGCATCCTCAGATTCCAGATTTTCAATAGTTGTATCTCGACCAAATATTGTCCTATCCTAACAAACCACACATCAATGAAAGCTTATTTATTCAGCTTTCATGTGATATATAAATCTCAATTTAAAAAATTGAGCCATGTGACTGGTTTTGTGGTCCAGGGTCACATGTATATGTAATTTTTGTTATTTTCTTCTAAAAGAGACGTATGAAACCTCAACATCAGAATAAATAAAGTCATACTGGTTTGTAAAGTCATGAGGGTGAGTAAATGATGACCGAATTGTCAATGAATAGATAAACATCCATTTAAGATGTTTAAGAGATTTGTTTCTGACAAAAGGTTTGTCTGGTTATACCGTCTGGACATAAAAAGCATCTTTCTCCATCGACGGCCATTCAAAAGTAGTCGTGTATTGATGATATTACATTTTATCCATTCAATATTTCATAGATGTTTTGCTAGTCAAGTATTTATATATTGATAGGTTTGTTTACTATTTTTATACCATTTCAGTCTTTCTTAAATCAGTGTGCTACTTTCTGTTTCTTCATAATTAGTTGTGAAATTTTCTAGCAATTTCTGAGTGAAACTCTTCACCAATTTTTTTTTCTTCACTGTATTTTACACCTTCTTGTTCTTGCCACAAGAAACTATCATATGTAAATTTGTGAGATTTAAAATAATGTTTCGTACGTCCCTTGAAGGGTCCTCAACACTGAAGAGCATGGCTGAAAAGAGGCATTTTATTTTCATTTTGCCTTCGGTTTTCCACAGGGACGTGTGGCCCAGATAAACCAAGCGCTGCAATTCTCCTCACAAGCAATATATATATATATATACACACATATAGTTCAGTCGTGAAACTTTAGAAGGCGCAGGCTGATGGTCCTTTACATGCAATCTGCAAGTAATCACATCATCACCGCATGGCACGAGCTGATTGGCCTTTGTCGATCCTGCAGCCAATGAGATTGCTTGCTCAACATTTGAATAGTCTGGTTGATCGTTTGCTGTAAACTAATCAGAGTTCCTCTGAATATATCATAACATCCTAGAAACAAAGTTAATTGACTTGAGAAGCAGCACTGCATAAGATGTTATACTTTTTTCTTTAAATTTGCCAGTCATACATAAAACTTACTTGTTTCTTACCAGTTTATGGAAGCATGATGAATATCTATCACAGTTACAATTATTATATCCAATTCAAATACATAAATCTTAAATTTAGGCCTAAATATTTTAGTGACTTCATAGCAACGCCTGAGTTTTATATGATCACCAATTATATTTTCTTTGAAATGTTTGTTTTTAGATTGAAACATTGTGTGCAAACAAACTTTAGTAAAGATGCTAACACTGTGTAAGCCATCCAAACTGGTTGTGAAATATTGCCTTAAAACTAAAATGTGTATTGATGTTAAATTGAGTGTTCAAGAAAAGCATTAGTTTAGCTGGCACAAACATGACACACTTCAGCTTAATATAGACCACACTGTCAGACTGGAGATTTGCAATTTTTTGGAAGAACAATCCAGTTGGAAATCTAAAGTAAATGTGAAGCTGACAAAAGTTGAGTCACATGGCAGAATGATCGAGCGGGTCCGTTAAAAATATCCTCGGTAAATCCATTTCCTTCAGGCCTCCAGAGCTCGCCGGCATGTGTGTTTTCTGCTCGAGTTTCTCTGTAAGCTCTCGATTCACATGATGAGTCATTCAGCATGAGCCTAACGACCAATTTAGCTGCACAAACTCTTGCGTTAAGATGCGGCGCCTTTCCCTGCATTAGGATCGGGAGTGTTGAGGAGCGTTTTCCCAGGAGCAGATTTTGCAGACAGCTCGTTTGCATCACGTCTCCATTGCCCGTAAACGAAGGCAAAAATAGTCTTCATTTAAGCATCAAGCGTGCAAAGTCCTGTCTGTCTGTCCCAGTTGGATAAATATTGACTGTTGTGGAGCAGATGGCCAGGGTGTTAGAGAGGAGAAGTCAGGGATCAGGACTGGCATCTGGTCTCGGCGCTCCGCAAACACGGGTTCTTCGTCAGTCTGGGCTCATCGAGCGATCAGACCGAGGCTGTGTTTACACGAGAACGATCTGAAGAGAAAACGCAAAAGTGGCGTTGCGTTATCACTTTTTATTCTGCGTTTAGACGAGCGTTATGGGGGGGAAATCTGCGTGCATATGGTGACGCAAAAGTGTGTGGAATTGGACTCCAGATGGCTAGGTGGCGATGTGGAGCACTGAAAGTGAAAGAGACGCTGACACAGTTCTTCATGTTTATACGGTAAAGCTGCTGCTTTAACCCTCGCTGCTCTTCGCGTGTCGCTCAAAAATGACAGATTTTTGTCAATGAAATGAATGCTATATTTTAGTTTGATCATGTTTTGTTATTTTCCTGTACTGGCGCATGCCTGTGGTGTAAACGCGTACGCGACGCCTTCACTGTCTAGCAGACTTTTGCGTTTTTACCCTTTAGAAAATGGGAACGCCGCGGTGGAGCGTTTTTAACATTTCCACTCTGGAGGGTGGTTTCACTTTTTTTGCGTTTTTAAGCCCCAAAAACGCCGTCGCCGTCTAAACAAAAGGCACATCTGATTAAATATTTGCCGTTTTCATCCGCGAGCGTTCTCATGTAAACAGGGCCTAACTTCACCAACACAACGAGAGACGCCACACACTCATCACATCACTTTCTCAATCAATACTTTTCTCTTGTTTTCCAGTAAAGATATCAGTAACACTTTAAGTAGTACAATGAGCAATATATTTTATCTTCATTATCAATTCATATTAGTTCAGGTCAATTATACAATATTAAAAAAATACAGCTTTTGATGTGAATTATGTATTTGTAAATGTTGAAATTAACCAAAGCCCCATTCGCACTGGATTAGTAGCCTATTATCTGGGGACCTCGTGTGATTTAGAAATTTTTACTTTACAAATTACAGACATGACCGATTCGCACGGGATTAAGGCTGTGTTTACACGGAAACGATCTGAAGAGAAAACGCAAAAGTGGCGTTGCGTATCACTTTTTATTCTGCATTTAGACGAGCGTTATGGGGGGAAATCTGCGTGCATATGGTGACGCAAAAGTGTGTGAATTTTGATGTAGTGTGCACTCCAGGCGGCTAGGTGGCGATGTGGAGCACTGAAAGTGAAAGAGACACTGACACAGTTCTTCATGTATTAATACGGTAAAGCTGCAGCTTTAACCCTCGCTGCTATTCACGTGTCGCTCAAAAATGACAGATTTTTTTTTTTTTTTGTCAATGAAATTAATGCTATATTTTAGTTTGATAATGTTTTGTTATTTTCCTGATTGTTTTAACTTTGACAGATAGCTATCAGATCAACCCGGTCACACTAAATGCGTCTCTATAGCACGCAGTGTGTTTATTGTGCAATTTACACTCGAAAATTAGTTTTTACGTGCAGGATACGCAGGGTAGGTGGTGTAGTAGTGTGGGTGTGTGTGTATTACACATTTGGTTAGGATTAGTGGTGTGGGGTGCGTGTGTATTACATGCAATGAAGTGCGCATCAAATGCACGCGAAAAATGCGTATCATATGCACGTAAAAACTCATTTTCGCGTATAAATTGCACGATAAACATATAGAGACGCATTTTCATGAGATCAGGCTGATCAGATAGGGAGTTATTAAACAGTTGTCATCCAGACACACTGCTGTAATCTCTCCTCTGGGTGACGGGTTAGCGTCCTGATCTGAAGGGCTTTATTTAGATGCGCTGAGGTGTGGATTACGAGCCACGGGTAATGGGACCCGGTATCTCTGTCTCAGAGTGGTCTCTTTAAAACCCTTCACGATAACCATCACAGCGCTATCACATTCGCACCGCTGCGCCGAGAGAGACGTCACACACTTTGGCAGAGTTATGATGAACACACACGTCTCTGCCCAAGGGTTTCGCCACCCTGAAACCTCAATCCATATCACTTTCCGTAGATAACATCTAGCACTCGCTGTCTGTCCTGGCTGTCCTTCGGCCCATCAGGAAGAGTTGAATGAAGGAATATATGGACACCGTGGCCAACATGACGCTATTCATTTCAAATGCGCTTATGTTAGCCACCTTAAAATATAGAGGCAGCTGCATGTTTATATTGTGAGACAAATATTATGCGCAATATTGTAAAGACAACTAAATTAATTGTTTTCAAAATTAAATTTGACATTTTAAAAACATTAGTGCAGTCAAATCAATGAATCGCATCTAACAGAAAAGTTAGTGTATATATATATAAAATAAATGCTGTTCTTTTGAACTTTCTATTCTTCAAAGAATCCTGAAAAATAAAAAAGTATCAGTTTCCACAAAAATCTGAAGCATAAATGTGTCTTGAGCATCAAATCACTGATTTCTGAAGGATCATGTGACACTGAAGACTGGAGTAACTAATGATGCTGAAAATTCAGCTTTGATCACAGCAATAAATTATATTTTATATTATATTCACATAGAAAACAGCTGATTTACATTCTAAAAATATTTCAAAATTTTGACTGTATTTTTGATCAAATAAATGCAGCCTTGGTGAGGAAAAGATACTATATATATCCTTGTTTTATTTTTATTTCAGCTTTAATTTTTATTTTTAGTACTACAAGTAGTATGTTTACTACTTGTATGTTTACTACTTGTATGTTTACTACTTGTATGTTTACTACTTGTGTTTTTACTAGTATTTTTCTACTTGTGTTTTTTCTACTTGTATTTTTACTACTTGTATTTTTGCTACTTGTATTTTTACTACTTGTATTTTTGCTACTTGTATTTTTCTACTTGTGTTTTTGCTACTTGTATTTTTACTACTTGTATTTTTACTACTTGTATGTTTACTACTTGTATGTTTACTACTTGTGTTTTTACTACTTGTATGTTTACTACTTGTATGTTTACTACTTGTATTTTTACTACTTGTATTTTTACTACTTGTATGTTTACTACTTGTATGTTTACTACTTGTATTTTTACTACTTGTATGTTTACTACTTGTATGTTTACTACTTGTGTTTTTACTACTTGTGTTTTTCTACTTGTGTTTTTGCTACTTGTATTTTTACTACTTGTATTTTTGCTACTTGTATTTTTTCTACTTGTGTTTTTGCTACTTAAACGCAATGTTTCTGATAACAACATGCTTAAAATCCCCCAGAACACATTCAGCAATATTTTACAAGCTTCAAGATTCAGTTTGTTTAAAGCTTGCTCTTTTAATAACCCACAATGCACCCCGCCGACCCCCCATAACACATTAACGCACAGACCGATCTGAGTGATTTCCAGCACCGGCCTTCAATCCCAGTCTGATGAATCAACTTCTGTAGAACAGAGAAAAATCAATCAATCCCAATCAGCCGAGGTTTGTTCCATGTACTCCCTCAGTAAATACAGATTTACGGCCACTAGAGAAAAACATTCACGTTCTCTATTAGTGTGCAGTAAATTACAGTCGGGCTCATATTGCTGTCGCTCTTAACCTTTCGACGGCGTAAAGACTTCTATAGCAGCGCTGGGACAATGGAGTCATGTTTAATGAGCTTCATGTCTACATTAATTACATCAATCTGCTGTTATGAGGCGGCTGGAAAACCTACAGATAATCAGAACATAACACACATTATTCGGCTCTTCTCCAGCATGAAGATGCCAATGAGAAGTGAAAGATGCGGCGTCCGTTTATCCGGGGTCCCCGAGGTGATTTCTACATGTTCTGTGAGAGATTTGCACGATGCAAAGGCAAACTGAATTAAAATCTTCTCCGGACAGGGTATGAATGACTCTTAATGGTGTCGCTCCTGAAAGCCACAGGCAGGGTTTCCAGAACATATCAGATTTCCATTGAGCACAAATGAGCCAAATTCTCATTCAAATTGAGATGGATTGAATCTAATATAGTTTTCTCCCCAAGGACAGCCTGTCTCCATCTCGGCACCTTTTAATAATCAGAAAAATGTGTGTGATCCTTCCCTCTCTCCGACGACCTTCAGCCGTCACGACAAAATGATAAAACTGCAACTTCTGTCTGTCTGTCTGAGACACACACTCTCCAAAACGTATAATTAAAGTCTCAAAAATGCTTGTGGCAAAAGGCACTTTGTGGCGTCGGTTCGGCAGTTTGGCGTTTGCAGAACAAGTTTTGCTGTCATTCCAGATTAATCAGTGTGTGAACATGTTTTACAAACACAAGTCATTCTGCAGACACTTTTATCCACAAACACAGCATTAGAAGAGCTGAAAATGTATGTTGCTTGAGAAAAATTCATGAAATTATGTTTCCTATAATCGCAGTGTTGAGAAGAAAAACCTTATCAAGGGATGGGCAACAATTAATCGCAATTACTTGCATCCAAAAAAAATATTTTTGTGTTTACATAATATATATGTACTGTGTATAATTATTTTGTAGGCTATATATAAATACACACACATGCATGTATATATTTAAGAAATATTTGCATGTACTGTTTATATATTTAGATATATAATTTATATTATAGGCCTATATAAATATTGTACATAAATAAAAAATCTTAAATATATATACATGTATGTGTGTGTAGTTATATACAAAATATTATATACACAGTAAACACACATATATTATGTAAACACAAACTTTTAATTTGGATGTGATTAATCGCGATTAATTGTTGCCCATTCCTAAGGACCAGTGGTATTTTATATATTATTATAATATTTAATAACAATTTATATATATATATATATAATATATATATATATATATATATATATATATATATATATATATACATATATATATATATATATATATATATACATATATATATATATATATATATATATATATATATATATATATATATACATATTTATATATATGAAAAATGTAATTATTATTTTTTAAATCAATTGTAATGTGTTTTTGTCATTTTATGTAGGCTACGTGTGTTAATATATATATATATATACACATAAACACACATTGAACTGAACTGAAAATATTAAAATAAAAGCTAATTCAAAATTAACCAATGTAATTAAATATTTAAATATTTATATGCATTTATAAATACTATACTAATATAATGTTTTATTTCAGTTTTAGTAATTTAGTACTTCAACTTATTTCATTTAGTTGCCAAGTCAACATTTCATGTTTTCTAGTTTGAGTTTTCTTCTCAGCTTTATATCAGTTTATGAAAACAACCTTTAATAGTTTAAATAGTTTTAATTAACAATAGTGTTCAGGACTGCCATAATTAGCACACGTGTGTGTGTGTGTGTGTGTGTGTTGTTTGGCAGGTTTACAGTGTGTAATGTAGGACACTAATGAATTGTGTCGTGTTTGGCAGCCGTTCTGTTGGCACATGAACATCTCGTTCAACAACTGTTGTGATCATGTAATGTTTCTGCTGTAAAACTTGCAAAAACTCCCTCCACATTTTCTAAGTGGGAGTAAAAAAAAAAAAAAAAATGCAGGAACTTGCAGAAATTCCCACAATTACACAGTGACATTCTCGAAATGTTAAAAATAATCTCCGCCAGGATTTCATTCATGGCACGTCGTGATATCTCCACCGGCTGACAGTGTGCTCTTATTAACCCCTCGTCAGCGGTCCGACATAACCCGTGACATTTCCCGAAATATCGCTATTGCCTAGTGAGCAATAATGGCAAAAGTGACATTCTGTGCAGCATTATAGTCCTAAAACGGCACTAAACGTGTCAGGAATGCTCCTTATGCCCAGAATTTATGTCAGAAAGCATGTGGCGAAAACTTGCATCGGACAGCACTCA
>JARPMJ010003657.1:12500-62500 GCA_033366665.1 Phoxinus dragarum
GAAAGACCCTCTTACACCAATTTCTCATTTATTCCTTTAAACTCATTACAAGGCCAGAGGAAGCGCTTTCATTAAATATTAATGCAGCCCACAGATAATATAAGCTTTTATAAATGACTCAAGCAATTCGCTGCAACAAGACAGATAGTATCCTCATCGCTGTCCTAACTAGGACAATTAACTATTAAATCTGAGCTTTTGTCCGAAGCACCAGCCGTGACCGCGGTGGGACATTGTGTGCATGGCTTGCTTTCTGTGTATTTGACATTGTGCTGTATAGCCCCGCCCACCTTGCATATCATTGGTCAGGCCACTCTACTCTGACTTCTGTTGTGATGGTTTACTCTGCTCTGATTGGTCAGAAGTTTTTCCACTCTGCTGTGATTAGTCTACTCTGCTCTGATTGGTCAGATGGGTCAGTCTTTTGTGATTGTTCTACTCTGCTCTGATTGGTCAGAAGTTCCTCCACTCTGCTGTGATTAGTCTACTCTGCTCTGATTGGTCAGACACTCCAGTCTGTTGTGATTTCTCTACTCTGCTCTGATTGGTCAGACGCTCCAGTCTGTTGTGATTGCTCTACTCTGCTCTGATTGGTCAGAAGTTCCTCCACTCTGCTGTGATTAGTCTACTCTGCTCTGATTGGTCAGATGGGTCAGTCTTCTGTGATTGTTCTACAATAAATTAAAGCTAAATAGAAATAAAAAATAGTTTAAATGACAAAAGCACATAATTACTAAAAAAAAATATATATATTTCTTTTTAGCTTTAATTTCTTTTAAATTATTTTAGTACTTTAAGTTTTTTAAGTTAAATCTTTTCATCTAATAATTACTTAAATAAATACATCTTATTTCAGCTTTATTTCAATTAGCGAAAAGAGTTTTAAGCTAAAATATTTTAGATTTATAATAAAATAATATTAATAAACATTTTATTTTACGTTTTAATGTAAAGCTACATGTCGAGACACATTACTGAGAATTGTGCTGAACTGTTATAAAAATGACGGCACTATGCAAAAAAAAGAATCTTAATGGACCTAAAAATATTACATTAAAAATCAGATTGCTGTGATTTTTAATGTAATGAGATATTGTTCAGTGTGTGAGATTTGAACCTGCAGCAGATCTGGGGCCAGTTGCATAAACGCAGACATTACGTCAAATTAAGACTTACTTTTCGGATTGAAATTAGACCAGTCTACGTTTTTATGTAAATTATTTAAATAAGTTATGACCAGTCCTTCAAAAAGAAAATGAGATTACTTAAAATTTTATCTTTCTTTTTTACAACCGGCCACAGATTGCATTATCTGGTATCCGCTGATCTGACTGATTCCCAGAAGAGGACGAGGAGAGTGTTTATTTATAGAGAATAATGGGACTAATTGTTAAATTAGTGCGTTGATTGATTCTCTATTGAGTGTGGGTCTGAACCCAGGAGTGAAGGATGTCTTTAAATAGAGCCGGTGACAGCAGGGCTGATACCAGAGCCCACACACACTCCCACAGAGACGATCCGGGCGCACGTTATCATGCAGGAGAACACACACAAGAACACCTTCAGTTACACAGCAGAAGACAGAAGTCACGCTGTACACCCCACATTACACCTTCTGATCTCTAATGCACACACACCATCTCAGGCGCGGGGTTACAGTTCACAGACGTCTGTGTGCATGAAAGTTAATATTATTTTCATGATTACTGTAATCTGTGAAAACATATTTCAATTGTGAAGTATTTAGACGTCATGCTAGTATTTGTTGTACTGCCTTTTTATTTAAAGGGGTCATGACATGAGCAACCAAATTTGCCTTGATCTTTTGGTATATAAGAGGTCTTTGTGTCATTAAAACGTCCTGCAAGTTTCATAGCTTAAGACGTCCTCCCCATTATAAACGAATCATTTATTTAATCAAGCTCTAAATACAGCTCGTTCTGGATCCATGGTAAGAAGTGACGTCACGGTGCGAAGTGACGTACCAGCGTTTGCATGTGACCGCCTCCAGCACAAGACAACTACGCTTTAAGCGCAAGACAACTACGCTCATTTCGTATCGTTGTCGCGCTGCGCGCCTCACAAGTGTTCAGTCGCCGGACAGCGAGTGGGTCTGTGTACAGGGAGATTACGATGCCGCAGATGTGCTGTTCCTGCTGTGGACAAACAACATCTTTGAATACGCTGCGAAAGATCCAGTCGGCAGGGAAAATGGATGCACTTTATTTCTTGCGGACATCCCAGTCATGGCAGTGTTAATTTAAGCGTTTGTTCTATACATTTGAAGGATGACTGTTTTGAGAACAAATCCCAAAATGATGCTGGCTTTGCCAGAAAACTGTTGCTCAAAGATAAGTCCGTGCCGACTATTCTGGGCTCAACAACGACGACGCAAACTGTAAGTAATGTATTTAAAACTTTAAACTACTTTTTAAATACGCTGAATCCGCACAGGTTCTGGCTGGGGGCGTTAATAATTGATGCATAGGCACTGACGTTAGCCAATCATAACAGTGGGCGTTAACACTGAACTCTTAAAGGGGAAACACCCCCAAAACAGACTGTTTGAATCAGAGGATGAGAAACTGGGAAAAGGTCATAAATCACTACATTTTAAAGTTTTTTGTAAAAAAAACTATAGTAATACTATAATTGCACCAAGGGAACATAATAATAAAATTTTAAAAACCATGTCATGACCCCTTTAAATGGATCAAAATATTTTTTTACTGTAATTCACAAATAAGTGTCTAATGATATTCACTTTTGAGAACAATGAGAATTGCTTAACGTAAAACGCACTATTAATACACCAGTACACTAAATTTACCCATTGTAGTGCAAAAAACATAATTATTTAAATAGTAAAGTATGTACACATAACAATAATACTTGTTTGATGTAATTCGACTAAAGCTAAAAATATTAATAATAACTAGAACGTACATTTCCAGAAGAAAATGTGAATGGTGCTTGCAGTGGCAAAAAACACGAAACGGTTGCTAGGGTGCGGTACATGATTGCGTACGAGCCAACAACCATGTCTGTACGATGTTCTGCTGCTCAGATATGGCTTATTCATGTTGTTCAGGTGGTTGCTAGGGTGTTCTGGGTGGTTGCTAGGCGGTTGCTAGGGTGTTCTGGGTGGTTGCTATGGTGTTCTGGGTGGTTGCTAGGGTATTCTGGGTGGTTGCTAGGGTGTTGCTAGGCAGTTGCTAGGGTGTTATGGGTGGTTGCTAGGCAGTTGCTAGGGTGTTCTGGGTGGTTGCTAGGCGGTTGCTAGGGTGTTCTGGGTGGTTGTTAGGGCGGTTGCTAGGTGGTTGCTAGGTGGTTGCTAGGGTGTTCTGGGTGGTTGCTAGGCAGTTGCTAGGGTATTCTGGGTAGTTGCTATGGTGTTACTAGGTGGTTGGTAGTTGTCACAGATGGTTACTATGGTGTTTGTAGCATTTTATTGGCATGATTTAGCACTTAGCTAAGCAATATTAGCATGTAGCTATTCACTGCTAGCATGTGTAGCATGTAGCAAGTCCTGTTTGCTAGCATGAGTCAAAAGAGCCAACCCCCATCTCTATACGATGTTCTGATGCAGAGATATACGCCTTGCAAAACGGTTGCTAGGGTAATCTGTTTGGTTGCTAGGGAGTGGCTTGGCAGCTGCCAATCATGAAGCTCCAAAGTCAGTGTGAATGTATAAACCAACCCCCATCTCTATACAATGTTTTGATGCAGAGATATAGGTCTTGCAAAATGGTTGCTAGGGTACTCTCTTTTGTTGCTAGGGAGTGGCTTGGCAGCTGCCAATAATGAAACTCCAAAGGCTGCTTGTCAGTATGAATGATATAAACCAACTCCCATGTCTCTGTGACATTCAGAATGGAAGATATCCCTCTTTGGATTTTGGTTGCTAAGGTGCTCGACAATGGTTGCTAGGGAGGGGCTAGGATGTGTTGAGGTGATTGGGATTGGCTGTTTGCTGCCCCGAGTCAAACGAGCCCACCCTCATGTTTCTATGACACATTTCATGGGCTGTCCTACACCATAGTACTTCATTGGGGCAACTTTGGGCCGGTCCTGCCCCCAGGGGTGCAACTTTTACCCCATTGTGTGGTATGTTGTTACAGAGCCTAACAGCCTCTTCAAATGTGATCCAGAGTTATGTTCAATAGAATATCGCTTACTATGGTGTAGGACAGCCCATTTCATGGGCTGTCCTACACCATAGTACTTTATTGGGGCAACTTTGGGCCCCTCCTGCCCCCCAGGGGTGCAACTTTTACTATGGGGCAACTTATTCAACAGTTACTATGGGGTTAGGGCTAAGGTTAGGCACTCGGCCGCAGTATTTAAAATCTCTATTAAACGAGTGCATTATAATGAGTGCACGAGGCCTGCGGCCTCGTGCCTATAGCTTATGGTTGCTAGGGTGCTGTAACTGGTTGCTATGGTGTGGCTATGAAGATTTTAGGCCATTCTGGGTGGTTGCTAGGCAGTTGCTAGGGTGTTCTGGGTGGTTGCTAAGTGGTTTCTAGGGTGTTCTGGGTGTTGCTAGGCAGTTGCTAGGGACTTCAGGGTGGTTGCTAGGGCTCCACAGATGGTTACTATGGGGTTAGGGCTAAGGTTAGGCACTCGGCCTGCGGCCTCGTGCCTACGAGTGAGTTTTTATACAGTATTCAAAATCTCTATTAAACGAGTGCATTATAATGAGTGCACGAGGCCTGCGGCCTCGTGCTATAGCCTATGGTTGCTAGGGTGCTGTAACTGGTTGCTATGGTGTGGCTATGAAGATTTTAGGCCATTACTTATTGGCTGCTGGATAATATAAATCCTCTGAGGGAGAGAGAGGGGAGACCATGCAGGGGTGTCAGGCCCTTTGTGTCTGTGTGTTGTGAAAAATGACAGTTGGGATTTGAATTTCTGAAAATTCCGCAATGTTAAGTCAATGGGACTTTTTTGGCCGCTTTTTCGTCCGCTGTGCGAACATCGTACACCCGATCGCTTAGAAAAGATATAGCACACCTCTCCTCAATGAGCCGGTCGATATGACACCTCACTCAGGGGTCTGTGACAAACGGTGCGGGACGAGTTTCGCGCCAAACTTTTGTGTGGAATAATAATAATAAGAAGAAAAAACTAGATTAAAAAGTTCGTTGAAACAAACTTTAAGTTGGCTTGTGAAAGTTTGGACCAGATAGTTTGAAAAAGTTTAAAGTTTAAAGTAGTTTGAAGTTTAAATTAGTTTAAAGTTTAAAGTAGTTTGAAGTTTAAATTAGTGTAAAGTTTAAAATAGTTTAAAGTTTAAAGTAGTTTAAAGTTTAAATTAGTTTACAGTTAAAAATAGTTTAAACTTTAAAGTAGTTTGAAGTTTAAATTAGTTTAAAGTAGTTTAAAGTTTAAAGTAGTTTACAGTTAAAAATAGTTTAAAGTAGATTAAAGTTTAAATTAGTTTGAAGTTTAAATTAGTTTAAAGTATAGTTTGAAGTAGTTTAAAGTTACTAGGGTGTTTCTAGAGGGTTGCTAAGGTGTTCTGAGTGGTTGCTAGGCGGTTGCTAGGGTATTTTGGGTGGTTGCTAGGGTGTTATGGATGGTTGCTATGGTGTTGCTAGGAGTTCTGAGGTATTTTGGGTGGTTGCTAGGGAGTTCTAAGGTGTTTTGGGTGGTTGCTAGGGTGTTGCTAGGGAGTTCTAAGGTGTTTTGGGTGGTTGCTAGGGTGTTGCTAGGGAGTTCTGAGGTGTTTTGGGTGGTTGCTAGGGTGTTGCTAGGGAGTTCTAAGGTATTTTGGGTGGTTGCTATGGTGTTGCTAGGGAGTTCTGAGGTATTTTGGGTGGTTCCTAGGGTGTTGCTAGGGAGTTCTAATGTATTTTGGGTGGTTGCTAGGGTGTTGCTAGGGGGTTCTGAGGTATTTTGGGTGGTTGCTAGGGTGTTGCTAGGGAGTTCTAAGGTGTTTTGGGTGGTTGCTATGGTGTTGCTAGGGAGTTCTTAGGTATTTTGGGTGGTTGCTATGGTGTTGCTAGGGAGTTATGAGGTATTTTGGGTGGTTGCTAGGGTGTTGCTAGGGAGTTCTAAGGTGTTGCTAGGGAGTTCTTAGGTATTTAGGGTGGTTGCCTATGGTGTTGCTAGGGAGTTATGAGGTATTTTGGGTGGTTGCTAGGGTGTTATGGGTGGTTGCTAGGGTGTTCTAAGGTGTTTTGGGTGGTTGCTATGGTGTTGCTAGGGTGTTCTAACGGTATTTTGGGTGGTTGCTCGGGTGTTATCGGTGGTTGCTACTGGTGTTGCTAGGGAGTTCTAAGGTATTTTAGGCAGTTTATAGGGTGTTATGGGTGGTTGCTATGGTGTTGCTAGGGTGTTACTAACACACTAACTTGCTCTCTCACACACACACCACTCAAGAGTTTTTGAGTTTAGAGTTTAGTGAATGCATGAGTTTACTGAGTTTAAAGTTCTAAGTAGTTTGAAGTTTACATGAGTCTAAGAGTTCAGTGTATATTAGCATCCTGGAGTTAGGGCTAAGGTGAGGCACAAGGCCTGCGGCCTTGTGCCTACGAGTGAGTTGTAGTTTGAAGTTTAAATTAAGTTCAGAATTAGTTTGAAGTGTATAGTTAGATGAGTTTATGAGTTTACATGAGTCTAAGAGTTCAGAGTTCAGTGTATATTAGCATCCTGGAGTTAGGGCTTAGGTGAGGCACACGGCCTGCGGCCTTGTGCCTACGAGCGAGTTTTTATAGTTTTTATTCATAAAAAGTTTAAATTAGTTTGAAGTTTAAATTAGTTTGAAGTTTAAAATAGTTTGAGGTGGATAGATAGGAGGAGTTTAATGAGGTTACATGAGTCTCAATGGCTCATATAGTGTATTGAATGGCAGTTTGATTTAGTCTAGGCTTTCAAGGGATTTTGATTTGAATTTTTGGCAGTTGGGGAGTTTGAAAATCTGAACATTTCCGCAATGTTAAGTCAATGGGATTTTTTTCCGAGTTTGATCGTCATTTATAGGAAAACCGTAAGTCCGATCAGTCTAAAAAGATATAGCAACGCGAGTCAGAACAGTTTGAGTGTCTGAGCCGAGTTTGGAGTATGTAGAGTTAAAGCTCTAGGAGGAGTTAGAGTTGTAAATTTTAGGCAGAAGAATAATAAGAAGAAGTTTAAGTACAATATCAGTAAGTTGGCTCTCACAAGCCAACTTAATAAGTATGCAAGATAACACTAATGTTGCTTTGCCTATAGGCAAGCACCATTAATTAAAAAAAAAAGAGACTTCTGAGAGCCTGCTCTGCTCTGATTGGTTTGGTCAGATGCTCCAGTCTGTTGTGATTGGTCAACTCTGCTCTGATTGGTCAGATGGCTCAGTCTGTTGTGATTGGTCAGATGGTCCAGTCTGTTGCTGATTGGCCAGATGGTCCAGTCAGTTGTGATTAGTCTACTCTGCTCTGATTGGTCAGATGGTCCAGTCAGTTGTGATTGGTCTGCTCTGCCCAACATCTGAATCTCAGCTAATAACTTAATTTGTCATGCCTTTGTACATTCACAGCTACATAACGCCACATGAAAGGTTATATTTGAAAAAGCATAATAGGGGCACATTAAGTTTGCAAGGCATTGGCCAAACGTTCTCTGTCCAGTGTTAATATATCAGTGGCAGGGCAGGCCGAGGCGCACGACTCAGGTAATGCATTAATACCACCCGAATTCTCCCGAAGGATGATAAATGTCAAAGTGCATGAATCATCAGCGCTTTAATAAGATGCAGGATGTTCTGATCTCAAACACAGTGACTCACAAAGAGCCTCATTCACACCTGAAGCGCCAGCATCCATTAATAGCCCGCCGGAATCGCACCTTTATTCGGGAGCGCGAATTAACCTGCCATTTACAAAAGCATGCTGTGTTTATATGCAACTTTTTGTGCGTCACTGTTTCTGTGTTTAATTGCGTGCTTCTGTGTTTCACACCGGCTCTAAATATAGCGTCTAATTCGATAATTGCCATTTATCCACAAACTCTCCAGCCCGGCTGTTACTGAGCCGTGTCGCTCGGCACCTCGCTGCACACAGGGCTCTTATTACATTTCTTTGACGGCCTTAAATATAAACTCGCTGCATTACCGCAGGCCTTACGCGCGCTCGGAGCGGATGACATGTTTCCGGCTCCTAAATTAAATTACTCCGGCCGGCCCAGACGAGACGACTGTTTGTCTGCACTTGAGAAAGGGAGGGAATGGAGACTTATGGATCCAAATGGATTTCAAATAGAATTTAAAGCCAGGCTTGGTTTCTCAGATGCAGGTCACCGTATTTAACAACATTGAGTCAGTGCTTTTACCGTATATGAAATCACATAAATATCTGTGAGTGTGATGTATGAGGGACGACAACGGGTCCATGCAGGCTCCAAACTTGATATGTGAGTAAAAATGGGATTTGAAGTCTTTAATCTCGGTATTCGTCAACCTAAAATCAAATTTATAACCACTGATATATTAGGCCTATATTTTTTTATATTTTGAATTAATTCAAATTTTTTGTATTTTTTTAAAACATTTTTAAGTTTTAGTAATTTTGTTTTGTTTTTGTCATTTTTATATATTTGTTTAATGTTTTTGTAAATGATATATATAAATGTATTTATTTTAATTTATGATTTTTTAATGGTTTTAATTTTAGTCAATGATAACCCTTAACATAGTATAGAATGATAATCATTGTTTAAGTAACATGACTTTTTAGTATTTAAAAATAAATAAATTAAGGTTGAGTAATTTTATTGTGTGTTTTTGTAATTTTTATAATTTATAAAGTTTTTTAAAAATACATTTCTAAATGTTTTTTACTATATTTTTTTTAGGTAAGATTAGTAATTCAAGTTAAACTAAATGAAAATCATAAATGTAGCTGAATTAAAATAATTAATACAACTAGCTGAATTCATATAATTGATATATAATCATTATATAATTATATTCATTTTAATTTATGATTTTTTTTTTATGGTTTAGCAAATTTTGCACATCTTTTAGCAACTATTTAGTAGAAAAAAATCCATAGAATGATAACTATCAGAAGTTTAAGTTGCATGGCGCTGAATCCTGTGGTCCGTGAAGAGTAAGGCTTGTTTGAGCACTTCTGCTTTTACTTTTGCTGCACATCACACGCTGAACTCAACAGAAAATGTGATAAATATGTAAAAATGCAAACACCTTCTATTCAGTCAATCTAACTCAATCCTGATGATTTATGCATTTTATATTCTGCAAAATCTGCAAAAATTAATTACCATTTGGATGCAAATGAGGCCTTTATTATATGTAAATTAGATTTCATGGCATTTAAGTTTGTAATAGTTCTTAATGGCTCACTTCTGTTAACTATTAATGGCCGTTACTCAAGGAAATGAACAATAGTCGCCTTGAAATCACTGTATAGAAACACTTTCCGCGTGAAAGATGTTAGATGATAGACCTCTGATAGCCTGTTGTTCTCCATTTTTCTGGCAATATTAATCTTTCTGATGATTTTGTCAGCATGCTCAAAGCGTTATCTACGGGTCTGTGGTGCATGTGCCGAGATCAGAGCGTGTCTCTGCGGATGATTCATCTTCCTGCAGTTCTGCGGTTATTTCCCGGCCTCGTCTCCGGATATTTAGTGCTCTCGCCCGGCCCACACCTGTTATTCATTCTCTGAGCTTTCCTTCGGAAGCTCTGGGGTTTGAGCCGAGCTCTGGGCGCTCAGGATGACAGAGAGACCGAAGGTGCCACTGAAGCACAACATTCATCCTCCTCTCGCCTTCTGCTTCTCCATTACTGAGACTTAACCTGATCCACATCTGAATCCATAATGCTCTCTATCCATCCATCCATCCATCCATCCCTCCATCCCTCCATCCATCCATCCCTCCATCCCTCCATCCATCCATCCCTCCATCCATCCATCCATCCATCCATCCATCCATCCATCCCTCCATCCATCCATCCATCCATCCATCCATCCATCCATCCATCCATCCATCCATCCATCCATCCATCCATCCATCCATCCATCCATCCATCCATCCATCCATCCATCCATCCATCCATCCATCTACCTATCCATATATCCCTATATCCCTCCATCCATCCATCCATCCCTCCATCCATCCATCCATCCATCCATCCATCCATCCATCCATCCCTCCATCCCTCTATCCCTCCATCCATCCCTCCATCCCTCTATCCCTCTATCCCTCCATCCCATCCATCCATCCATCCATCCATCCCTCCATCCCTCTATCCCTCTATCCCTCCATCCCATCCATCCATCCATCCATCCATCCATCCATCCATCCCTCCATCCATCCATCCATCCATCCATCCATCCATCCATCTACCTATCCATATATCCCTATATCCCTCCATCCATCCATCCATCCATCTATCCATCCCTCCATCCATCCATCCATCCATCCTCCATCCATCCATCCATCCCTCTATCCCTCCATCCATCCATCCATCCATCCATCCATCCCTCTATCCCTCCATCCATCCATCCCTCTATATCTCCATCCATCCATCCATCCATCCCTCTATACCTCCATCCATCCATCCATCCCTCTATCCCTCCATCCATCCATCCATCCCTCTATACCTCCATCCATCCATCCATCCCTCTATCCCTCCATCCATCCATCCATCCCTCTATCCCTCCATTACTCCATCCATCCCTCTATCCCTCCATATATCCCTCCATCCATCCCTCTATCCCTCCATATATCCCTCCATCCATCCATCCATCCATCCCTCTATCCCTCCATCCATTCATCCATCCCTCTATCCCTCCATCCATCCATCCATCCATCCATCCCTCTATCCATCCATCCCTCCATCCATCCATCCATCCATCCATCCATCCATCCCTCCATCCATCCATCCATCCCTCCATCCATCCATCCATCCATCCATCCATCCCTCTATCCCTCCATCTATCCATCCATCCATCCCTCCATCCATCCATCCATCCATCCATCCCTCTATCCATCCATCCCTCCATCCATCCATCCATCCATCCATCCCTCTATCCCTCCATCTATCCATCCATCCATCCCTCTATCCCTCCATCTATCCATCCATCCCTCCATCCCTCTATCCATCCATCCATCCATCCATCCATCCATCCATCCATCCATCCATCTATCCATCCCTCTATCCCTCCATCCCTCCATCCATCCATCCATCCATCCATCCATCCCTCTATCCCTCCATCTATCCATCCATCCATCCATCCCTCTATCCCTCCATCTATCCATCCATCCCTCCATCCCTCTATCCATCCCTCCATCCATCCATCCATCCATTCATCCGGAAAATTGGAAAATGTACAATAAGAATAGTTTGTTATAAGACGATGACTATTCCTCACTCAGTGAATGAAACATGAAAAATAAAAATAGTTAGGTCATGTGACTTAAAAGTAAAAGTATTGCTTTATTTATGGTATGGTTGATACAGTATACGCTGTACTCCAGTATGCTAAACGTTATTGACTGTATAATGCAGGTATATTTCCTAAACTGACACGCTTCTCCTTCATCACAGCTCTGCTTCGCGGTTCATCAGTTTTCCGCACAGTGTTGTCTCGTTCCACATCCACCATATGATCATATAAATGTCAGCGCTGTTTTCTCATGTCTCGATCTAATCCCTCATCCTCTCCGTTGCTAAGCATCACGGGCCGAACCCCGAGCGGATATAAATGATGGATCTCCCAGTGGAGTCTCACACGCGTGACCAGCGCAACTACACTTTAATTTCACCTTTCATCCTCCGCCGCCCATGTTTGTCCTCTCTTTATACTGCGTTCTTCCTTCTCGGGGACATTTATCTTCAATATCTCGGGCCGTCTCTTTAAAGTGCTGTGGGTTTGTTTGCTGGGGTGTGGCAAACACACGCTTTTATTGTTGTCTATTCATTTTAATAGAGCACAAGTCTTATAAACTTCATGGCAGGTTTCCTCGTGCTGCGCGAGTGCTCTTTTCTATTTATTATTTGAAATATTCTGTACAATTATAAAATGTCTTTACTGTCACGTTTGATTAATTTTATGCTTTAAAAGAAAATCTTAACGATAAACTGTGATTTAGCTCATTTAAATCATGATTAGCTTGTATTTTGGCAAACAAAAATCAGTTTTGTACAATACACTAAACTAAAAATGAGATGAACAGCAGGTTGTAACTACAGGGGAAGAAGAGAGAGAGAGGAAACAAATCTAAATTGTGATTTGTTACAAAAAGGCAAAGTCGCAATCACCTTTTTTTTTATTTTATTCTATTGCGAAAAGTCAAAATTATGAGATGTAAACTCCAAATTCCGAGAAAAGTCAAAATTGTGAGATGTAAACTCCAAATTCCGAGAAAAGTCAAAATTGTGAGATGTAAACTCCAAATTCCGAGAAAAGTCAAAATTGTGAGATGTAAACTCCAAATTCCGAGAAAAGTCAAAATTGTGAGATGTAAACTCCAAATTCCGAGAAAAGTCAAAATTGTGAGATGTAAACTCCAAATTCCGAGAAAAGTCAAAATTATGAGATGTAAACTCCAAATTCCGAGAAAAGTCAAAATTATGAGATGTAAACTCCAAATTCCGAGAAAAGTCAAAATTATGAGATGTAAACTCCAAATTCCGAGAAAAGTCAAAATTATGAGATGTAAACTCCAAATTCCGAGAAAAGTCAAAATTGTGAGATGTAAACTCCAAATTCCGAGAAAAGTCAAAATTGTGAGATGTAAACTCAGAATTCCGACACAAAAAGTCAGAATTCCAAAATCTAAACTCAAAATTCTGAAAAAAAAAAATCTAAATAGTGCAAAAAAAATTCACAATTACCTTTTTAACTTTTTTTATTCCATTCTGGAAAAAGGCATCCATACTTCTTTATACTGCGTTTTTCTGTCTCGGGGACATTTATCTTCAATATCCCGGGCCGTCTCTTTAAAGTGCTGTGGGTTTGTTTGCTGGGGTGTGGGAAACACACGCTTTTATTGTTGTCTATTCATTTTAATAGAGCACAAGTCTTATTAACTTCATGGCAGGTTTCCTCGTGCTGCGCGAGTGCTCTTTATAGACTGTAGATTTGCCTGCTCAGTGCTTTCCTTTTTATTGAGGGAACATTTGCATAGAACTAATTCCTCCTCCGTGAGCTCGCTGTGAAGTCCCGGGATGAAGAGCCCGTCCTCCCGTCGCTCCTGCTCTTGAGTGCATTGTAAAAGTGGCAGAAAACCAAAGGCCCTCAAAGCCAAGAGTTTACAGCGTGTTGCATCACTCGCTTTATATGAGAGTTTAACCTCTGTAACATCTCCTCTTTATGTTTGTGAGAGAAGCAAAAGGAAGCAGCGAGTCTCTAGACAGCCGGGTGTTTAATTCGAGCGAGCGAGTCGGGTCACAGGGACGGTGTACGGGGTTTGTGGTGTTGCTCGAGGCTTCGCGGGGCGGAGAGTGTTTGCTGCTGATAGTTCCTAGCAGGTTTTGTGGGTCAGTAAGTAATAAATATGGTTTCCGGGAATGTTTGACCCCTCGAGGATTTCCGTTAATGGCTTGATTAAACTTTAACCCCGTGTTGATAAATATGAACATATTTTAGGCTTAAGCTGAAGCAATAATCAAACGCTCTCCGGCGCTGCCCTCTTTCTGTCGAGAAATCTTGAAGGAAAAAGTTTGAAAAATGTATTCATTTGAGTCCTTGAGGAGAAGTCAGTGTGATGAAGCTGTAAATCTCTCTCTCTCTCTCTCTCTCTCTCTCTCTCTCTCTCTCTCTCTCTCTATACTGTATATATACATTAAAAAGTACAGTAAAATCAGTAAAAATTACAAATATTAGTACAAATTAAAATAGCTGTTTTTTATGTAAATATATTGTAAAATGTAATTTATTTCTGTGATTAAAGCTGGATTTTCAGCATCATTACTCCAGTCTTCAGTGTCACATGATCCTCCAGAAATCAGTATAAAATGAAGATTTGATGATCAAGAAACATCTATAATTATTATCAATCTTAAAAAAGTTTGGATTTATTTGAAATATTTTGTACAATTATAAAATGTCTTTACTGTCACGTTTGATTAATTTTATGCTTTTCAAAGAAAATATTAATGACAAACTGTGATTTAGCTCATTTAAATCATCATTAGCTTGTATTTTAGCAAACAAAAATCAGTTTTGTACAATACACTAAACTAAAATAGAGATGAAGAGCAGGTTTTAACTACAGGGGAAGAAGAGAGAGAGCGAAAACAAATCCTGAATTGTGATTTGTCACAAAAAAGTTAAGTCGCAATTAACTTTTTTAAAAAAATATTTGTTTCATTGCGAAAAAAGTCACAATTGTGAGATGTAAACTCAGAATTCCGACTCAAAAAGTCAGAATTCCAAAATGTAAACTCAAAATTCTGAGAAAAAAAAAGATTCTAAATAGTGCAAAAAAAATGCACAATTACCTTTTTAACTTTTTTTATTCCATTCTGGAAAAAGGCATCCATAATTCTTGATTTTGAATGCATTCGAACACGTTCAAGTGAAGAATTAACTGGTCTCGAGATGTCAAATGTGCTCAAGTAGAACCAGTTACTGGAGCTTAACTTATATTGAACCTGGAACACCGTTATAAAAGACTTAGTGAAAAGTAAGTTAACTTATTACTAATGACAGAATCAGAAGCTCAGTGTGTGTTAGTTCGTGAGTTTCTGGCAGTAGCGGAGCCGGTTGCCAGGCAAAGTTTGACGAGTTTGATGCTATTTTCAGTGTGATATCCAATTCCGTTTGCTATCAGGAATATTAAAAAAAAAAGATTTTTCCTCGCACTTTTGACGCAGTGAATATCTGAATTATGCATGTGTCAACCTGGCAACCTTCGCTGATGAGAACTAATGCCATTATACAAGAGCTAGACGCGGACGGAGGAGAGAGAGTTTAATTGAATTTTTTAATGAGTCCTCACTTTAAGTCGCTCTGCCAGCCTGCCTCCAACACGATAACGGCTCCTAATAAAGAAAATCAAAGTTGTGCTTCCCTCCTAATGAGATTGAAGGTCTGGCAACCTCATTTAATGCGTTACAGAGGAGAGAACAAATATTAGATGGGAAAAGGGATGGAGGGAAAGAAAACAGCAACAAAATAGGGAGGAAGAAGAATAAAATAAGTTTATTGGAGACATTAATCTCTGTGGTGCTGATCCAAATGAGTCTGATAATGCAATGCCTTTAATGCATCGACTAATAGTTTAAAACAATGCATCAATTTAGCATTAAATGACATTTTTTAAAATTTACCTACACATTTTTACTAAACCATGTTCAATTCAATCCAAATCAACTCACATTTATTTGTATAGCGCTTTTCACAATACTCATCGTTTCAAAGCAGCTTTACAGAAAATGCATGAGTCCACATTACAATTTAGAGTGGTGTGTTAAAGGGGGGGTTGATTATATTTTGACTTTTCTAACTGTAGTTAGTGTGTAATGTTGCTGTTTGATCATAAACAACAGAATTATTATAACATCACCAACCCTAAAATGTACATAAACCCCGCCCCCTGAACACGATTTATAGATTATCATGACAGAATATGCTAATCAATGACTAGAAGATAACTACACATAAACTACATAAACTCATCAACTAACCATTCAGAAATGTCCTGTTCTTCTACATGTGTCACTTCTTCTTGAGTCTCTCCATCATTGTCTGACTCCGGTTTGAACATAAACATTGAAATGTTCAGTGCGTGTGTGTGTGAGGTAAAACACACATGACTTTCTGTTTAACCACCTGGTCTCAAGCGAGTTCAGTGACTCTAAAACCATTAGAGTCCTTATACAAACGTACACTTAAAGTCTTTGATAAGAAATCAGTACATTCCTCATCATTGTCCAATACTGAAATTGTCTTTGGCTAATTATGGTACATTTACAGGAATGTTGTATTAATGTACAATGTCCCCTGTCAAAATAAATAAACTAAAAAAATATATATAAAAAAAAGGACATAAGCTCTTGAAGCTCCGCCCCCTGTGCCGGGAGCAGCAGCTCATTTGCATTTAAAGGGACAGACACAAAACTGTGTTTTTGCTCACCTCAAAAAGTGACGATTTTAACATGATATATAAAAATATCTGTGGGGTATTTTGAGCTAAAACTTCACACACACACACACACACACACACACACACACACACACACACACACACACACACACACACACACACACACACACACACACACACACACACACACACACACACACACACACACACACACTCTAGGGACATCACAGACTTATTGTACATCTTGTGAAAAGGGCGTTATACCACCCCTTTAATATGAATATTTTGTTCTGAGGTTTCATTATCTGTACTACAGATATAAAAAATTATAAATAATGACCTTTTTTGACGCTCCGTTTACATAGTCGCTGCCATTTTTAACAAAAACAAATAGTTACATTAATAAAAAATTAAGTTTGAAATCGATTCAGCGAAGCTTACAGTTTGAACTGATTCACAAAACTGAAATCTAATGTTTTTGCTACTGAAGTTTAAATGTTGCTTGATCACAAAATCATCGCACACATATCTAAATAATCATTACTTCAGATTGGATTCAATCATGAGATTTTTGGCGAGCTCCTGACCAGGGTTGGGGAAAGTTACTTTTAAAAGTAATGCATTACAATATTGCGTTACTCCCTTAAAAAGTAACTAATTGCATTACTTAGTTACTTTTTTAGAAAAGAAATGCGTTACGTTACTTTTGCGTTACTTTTTTTTCCCACCTGGCCTTGGCTTGTTTTTTTATAACAC
Source organism: Phoxinus dragarum (assembly GCA_033366665.1). NCBI lineage: Eukaryota > Metazoa > Chordata > Actinopteri > Cypriniformes > Leuciscidae > Phoxinus > Phoxinus dragarum. Next base: position 29,319 of record JARPMJ010003657.1, read on the forward strand.
AAAAGTTATATTTTTGGGCCAATGTAAAGACCCTTTCACACCAAAAGTGAAATAATAATCCTCAGGCTGAAGGACATGTGTACAGTAGAGGAAAGCACACAAGCAAACCTTTCTATCTATCTAAAGTCATTTCTGCTTATTTAACTGAATCATCGAAGGTCAGAAGCAAGTACATTGGTCAATAAAGTGAGATTAAATGCATAAAAATGTATGTTTTATTTAACATATTTAGTTATTGGAGGTTTGCATAGTATTATGATTCTGCATTTCACTGATTTTATTCATTTTGAGGAATATTTAATATTTGTTTGTGCAAGTGAGATGAGTAAATGCTCACATTTAGTCTAGAACTACAATAAACACACACACACACACACACACACACACACACACACACACACACCCTCTGCACTTTGATTTGTCTCAACATGAGGACTTATTTGAAAAAGTAACTTAGATATTTTGTTGTAAATTTTAAAAGCAATGCGTTACTTTACTAGTTACTTGAAAAAGTAATCTGATTACGTAACTCAAGTTACTTGTGATGTGTTTCCCCCAACACTGCTTCTGACGACCTGTGTGAATCTGAAACCCTGACTGTGACAAAGTCTCAGTCAGACTGAGAAACATAATCAATGCTGCGTCTGAAAGGACAAAAGCCGCATCAAACGAGAGGACTTTCCTTTTGTCACGGAGCGAAACACCGCACTGCTGAGAGAGAGCAGACGCTCAGTGCTTTTGTCCAGTGAGTGAGAATCAAAGGAAACGTGTGCGGAGAATCTGATTTGAAGAAGTGACAAAAGCCTTCGTGTTTATTGACAGAATGGGAAACGTGACGGGTCGCGGCGGGACGATCACTTGATTAAAGGGATAGTTCACTTTGAAATTAAATGTTGGTATGTTTTATCTTACCTGAAGTGCATCAAGATGTAGGTGTCTTTGTCTCCGCAATAGTTTCAATTTTGATATTTTTAGGTCAAACCGTTCTTGTCTGTCAGTCATATAATGCAGGTCTATAGGCACTGTCTCCAAAAGCATGCAGTATTTATATCGTTTTAATCTCTTTTACACAACCACGTCCATTGCTGATTGTTTACTTAGTCTGCGCAAGCGCCGTAGAGCGCCGGAAGTGATCTCTCTCGTGTGTGTACGTCACTCATTGTTTACACCAGAACCTACGCACAGAACAGAGATTGTAGGCAGGACGGCTAATAGAAATGGTAGTTTGCGCTTATCCGGGATGTTTAAACCGATGTAAAAAAATACATTTACGTAAGCTCGCGCAAACTCATCCGGGAGAACACTTCCGCCGCTCTACGGCGCTTTCGCAGACTAAGTAAACAGATCAGTTGGACGTGGTTGTGTAAAAGAGATTAAAACGATATAAAAACTGTTGGTTTTATCACACAAACCGCTTGTTTCGTGTCTTAGGCCATCAATGTGCACTTACGATGGGGAATTGTGTAATGTGGACTTTTCTCTGCATGCTTCTGGAGACAGTGCCTATAGACCTGCATTATATGACTGACAGACAAGAACGGTTTGACCTAAAAATATCAAAACTGAAACTACTGCGGAGACAAAGACACCTGCATCTTGGATGTACTTCAGGTAAGCTAAAACATACCAACATTTAATTTCAAAGTGAACTATCCTTTTAATCGCGTGTGTTTTTACCCGTCAAGCATGATGTCACTCACTCATCCGCTAATGACAGGGTGATGAAAGCGCCGAGGATTGAGTGACACTCTCGGTTACGGGTCGGGCTTTAATCTTCGGGTAACCTGGCCTTCTGCTGCTTTGGGATGAAGCTCCTCTGGATCTCCCTTTGAAGGATGACACCGGGCCGGCTGATCCTGTGGGAAACCTTTACTATACCTGGGAAGAATGGAGCAGTGTCTCTCTACACCGCTCTATCAAATCACTGCTCCTTTCTATCTTTCTTTCTTTCTGACTACCAGGATTATTATTGTTAACGAAAACTACTAGTTCTCGTGAATTTTTTTTTTAAAATAAATAATTAAACTTGTTTTATTTCAACTAGTTGCCATTTCTCAATATTCTCAAAAATGAATGACACACACACACACACACACAGAGTCGCACTCACTCACTCACACAAACTCACACAGACACAGTCACATGCGCGCACACACACACACACACACACACACACACACACACACACACACACACACACACACACACACACACACACACACACACACACCCTCTGCACTTTGATTTGTCTCAACATGAGGACAGGAGAGCTGTCAGTCAATAATGTGAAAACAAAGTAACATGCGTTACTTATTTAAACTTGTTTTATTTGAACTAGTTGCCATTTCTCAATATTCTCAAAAATGAATAAAAGTAACAAAAACACAACAGAATTAATAAAACTTTAAAATTACAGTGAAAAAAAGAAAAAAACTATATAGTATATCAATGACACTAAAATAACAATCTTGTTTACTTGAATAATTATTTTTTTAAATGTTTACTTTAAAGGGGTGGTTGATTATGATTTGACTTTTCTAACTGTAGTTAGTGTGTAATGTTGCTGTTTGATCATAAACAACATCGTCTCGGTTACGTATGTAACCCTCGTTCCCTGAGTACAGGGAACGGAGACGTACGTCGGGTTCCCCTGACGAATTGGGATCACGCTAGGGAGCCTATTACCTTCGAGAAACTAAACAAAAAGCCAATGAACATTGGCATGCAACATTTGCATTCCGCGGACCCGCCCGTCAGCGCGGGTATAAAAGCCGGAAGTAAACATTGCATCATCGCTTTTCGCTGAGGAGCCGAAGTAACGGACCCCTGCGAAGGTGCAGCCACATGGCAAAGGGACGTACGTCTCCGTTCCCTGTACTCAGGGAACGAGGGTTACATACGTAACCGAGACGTTCCCTTTCGTCCAGGGAACTCCGACGTACGTCGGGTTCCCCTGACGAATTGGGATCCCTAATAAAACGCCATGGTGCTGGCCCCTTCCAGTGCCCAGCTAAGCCGCCCTACAGCAGTTTCAATAAATTTCGGGGGCTGCTAGGAATCCACCGCTGTTCCGCAAGACCCACACAGAGGACATTGGATAACACTGGGAAGCGTGCCTCAACCCCCGGGGGGGGAGGCACACTACGGAAAACCAGGATGCCTGATCTGGCCTGGAATACTCATATGAATTCACATAGTGAACATATGGAGTCCGTGAGATGGTCCCAACCATTGGAATTGGGAGCGCATACAACAAGGACGACGGCGCGAGTCCGTCGGGGAAGACACGGCTGGACTGCACGTGGCAAAAACCGGTACACAAGACCACTGAACACCCAGTCTGCTACGACTCTTGCTAGAGGAGCAAACCTGGCGCCGGGCGGTCCCGCTACGCCGGGCGCCGGGGGGGTGATGGAGGAGCTCAACGAGGTTACCACTTAGGGGGCCAGCGGAGCGGAAGAACGCACTTATCTGATTACAGAGTGGCGCAGCAAGCCGACACAACCTATTCCCTCGACCCACTGGACGAAGCCAGAACCCGGGAGGAAACCGGTTCCACACGGAGGTTATAGAACCTAGCAAACGTGTTAGGTGTCGCCCAGCCCCCAGCTCTACAAATGTCTGTCAGCGAGGCGCCTTGAGCCAACGCCCAGGAAGCGGCAACCCCTCTAGTTGAGTGAGCGCGCAACCTGGGGGGACAAGGCTCACCCTGAGCCTCATAGGCTCGGGTGATGGCATCCACTATCCAGTGGGCTAACCTCTGCTTGGAGACGGCCTTCCCCTTCTGCCGGCCTCCGTAACAGACAAGGAGCTGGTCTGAGGTCCTGAAGCTTTGCGTTCTGTCAACGTAACACCGCAAGGAGCGGACGGGACAGAGAAAAGCTAGGGCTGGGTCTGCCTCCTCCTGGGGCAGCGCTTGCAGGTTCACTACCTGATCTCTAAACGGAGTGGTAGGAACCTTGGGCACATATCCGGGGGCGGGGTCTCAGTGTTACGTGGGACAGGCCCGGCCCGAACTCTAGGCACGATTCGTCGACCGAAAATGCTTGCAGATCCCCGACCCTTTTAAAAGAAGCCAATGCTAACAGGAGCGCTGTCTTAATAGACAGGATATCAAGCTCTACTGTCAGCAAAGGCTCAAAGGGAGGACTCTGGAGAGCTCTCAGTACCAGAGTCAAGTCCCAAGGGGGTACAGAGTGTACAGGGCGAGGAGGGTTTAACCTCCTAGCACCCTTCAGGAATCTGATGACCAGGTCGTGCTTTCCCACCGACTTATCGTCAACTGCATCGTGATGCGCCGCAATGGCAGCGACATACACTTTGAGGGTTGAAGGGGGACAGCCTACGCTCCAACCCATCTTGCAGGAAAGAAAGCACAACGCCGATCGGGCAAGTTCGGGGGGTCCTCCTGACGGGAGGAGCACCAAGCGACGAACAGGTTCCACTTCAACGCATAGAGGCGCCTCGTAGAGGGGGCTCTAGCGGAAGCGATAGTGTCTACCACTGCCCTGTGGCAGACCACTCAGAACCTCCGCGTCCCGTCCAGGGACCAGACATGGAGTTTCCAGAGGTCTGGACGCGGGTGCCGAAGAGTGCCCCGTCTCTGAGAAAAGTAGATCCTTCCTCAGAGGAATCGGCCAAGGAGGGGCTGTCGAGAGGAGCATGAGTTCTGGGAACCAAGTCCTGGTGGGCCAGTATGGCGCCACTAGCAAGACCTGCTGCTCTTCCTCCCTGACCTTGCACAGAGTCTGCGCAAGAAGGCTCACTGGGGGGGAACGCATATTTGCGTAGGCCCCGGGGCCAGCTGTGAGCCAGGGCGTCCGTGGCCGAGGGTCCCCTCGGACAGGGAGTAAAACCACTGGCAATGGGTCGTGTCCGGAGAGGCGAACAGGTCGACCTGTGCCGCTCCGAAGACACTCCAAATCAGCTGGACCGCCTGGGGATGGAGTCGCCATTCTCCGGGCAGGGGGGGTGAACCGTGAAAGCTCGTCGGCCACACGGTTGAGAGCCCCCGGCACGTAAGCGGCATGAAGCGACCTCAGATGCTTCTGACTCCATAGGAGGAGGTGGGAGGCGAGTCGCGACATACGACGGGAGCGTAGACCACCTTGACGGTTGATGTACGCAACGGTCGCAGTGTTGTCCGTACGGACCAGTACGTGCTTGTCTCTGAGATCCCCTACGAGGCGACACAGAGCTAGACGTACTGCTTGCAACTCCAGGCAGTTGATGTGCCAATGCAGCTGGGGCCCCGTCCACAGACCTGAGACTGCATGCCCTTTGTACGTGGCCCCCCACCCCGTGGCCGAGGCATCTGTGAAAACCACAGCATGCCTGGAAACCTGGATCAAGGGCACTCCAGCCCGAAGGAACGCAGGGTCCGACCACGGGGAGAAGGTTTGGCGGCAGTGCGGGGTCACTTGGACCCGGAACGTGCCACTCTGCCACGCCCACCTGGGGACTCGATCGTGAAGCCAGCGCTGTAGCGGTCTCATATGTAACAGGCCGAGCGGTGTAATTGCCGCTGCGGCCGCCATATGCCCCAGGAGCCTCTGAAATTGTTTCAGTGGAACCGCTGTCCTGCCCCGAAAAGACCTGAGGCAGGTGAGCACTGACTGGACGCGCTCCTCTGTGAGGCGCGCAGTCTGGGCGACCGAGTCCAGCTCCATACCGAGATAAGAGATCCTCTGCGTGGGGCAGAGTTTGCTCTTGTCCCAGTTGACCTGAAGACCCAACTGACTGAGATGCCGGAGCACCATGTCCCTGTGTTCGCACAGAACATCCCGAGAGTGAGCTATAATGAGCCAGTCGTCGAGGTAATTGAGGATGCGAACGCCTTGCTCTCTCATGGGAGCAATGGCCGCCTCCGCGACTTTCGTGAAGACACGGGGGGGACAGGGCCAGCCCGAAGGGTAGGACTCTGTACTGATACGCTCGACCCTCGAACGCAAACCGCAGGAACGGTCTGTGTCGAGGAAGTATCGAGACGTGAAAGTAAGCGTCCTTCAGGTCGATTGCTGCAAACCAATCCCGGGGACGGATGCATTCGAAAATGCGCTTCTGCGAGAGCATCTTGAAGGGGAGTTTGTGCAGGGCCCGATTCAAGGAACGCAGGTCCAGGATCGGTCGTAACCCACCGCTTTTCTTGGGTACAATGAAGTAGGGGCTGTAAAACCCGGACCTCATCTCGGCAGGAGGGACCGGCTCGATCGCGTCCTTCGCCAGCAGGACATCGATCTCTTTCCGCAGGACAGGGGCATCCTCTGACCGCACACGGGTGAAGAAAATGCCCCTGTACCTGGGAGGCCAGCGGGCAAACTGAATTGCGTAGCCGAGCCGAATGGTGCGGAGGATCCACCGGGACGGAGCTGGAAGCGCTAGCCAGGCCTCCAGGAACCGAGCGAGTAGACCCACCCGAACCACCGGCGTACCCGCGGAGGGGCAGCAGGGCGGGGGACAGGGACCCGGCTCCAGCGACGACGTGGCGACCGCGAGCGGGGTCTGGGCGCAGGTACTGACACCTACCTGTCCACACCGGGGGGCAGACGGCAGAGAGGGTTCTTCGTGTACCCTCTGCTGCGGGCCGCCCCGTGGCGAGGGGAGGGGGGAGAGACGAGGAACGAGGCCCTGACTCCTCGCAACCCCGTCTCTGCGCCTCCGTGGCCAGCCCGCAGGCCGGGGGCGACGCGGAGGGTTCCGCGAGGCCGCTACCCGCAGGCTGGGGGAGAGGGGAGCGGGGGGGCCGTGTCGCACTGAGACGATACGCGCCGCCGCTGCGACCCTCTCGCACGGGGGAGACTGCGTGCCCGACAGTCTCGGCCGTGGATGACCTGGAAAAGGATACGGAAACTGCTCTTTTATTGATGGTGTGGGTACCACTGACTGTGTCAGTGGCGGAACAAAAACAAACCAAAGATTCTCCACCCGGCCCTCCCCCGGGGGAAGGAGGCGAATAGGGACCCGCCTCCCGCAGGAGCAGCAGCATCCGTTTCCAGGTCGCCCGCATCAGGAACGACGTCCACCTCTCTTCTTCCTGGAAGGTGCAGGTGGCGTCGGGAGCGGGCTGGGCCGCCCTCTTACGGCCCGACCTCCGTCCCCCAGGCTGAGACTGCTGGCCTGGAGGGGGAGCGGCCGCCGGAGGACGACCTCGGCGACGAGCGGCCGGAGGCTGTGCAGCAACAGGAGTTGGGCCAGCAGCGGCTTTCCCTCCTGTGCAGGACATGCCGCATAGCTTCCGACTGCTTCTGGGCGGCGGAAAACTCTTGGGCTAAGTTATCCACCGCCTCGCCGAAGAGGCCCCCATGGGACACGGGGAAGTCGAGAAGTTTGTTCCTCTCGACTTCCCGCATATCCGCAAGGGTAAGCCACAGGTGGCGCTCCTGGACCACAAGCGTGGACATCGCCCGACCCAGCGAACGTGCGGTAACCTTCGTCGCCCGTTAGAGCGAAGTTGGTCGCCGCACGCAGCTCCTGCAGCAAAACTGGGTCGGGACCACCCCCCCTGCAGGTCATGGAGTGCTTTGGCCTGGTGGACCTGAAGCAGAGCCATGGCATGCAGAGCGGAGGCGGCGTCTCCACACGCCTTATAGGCCTCCCCGGTTAGACCCGAGGAGAACCTACAGGCGCGGGAGGGGAGTGAAGGGGCACCCCGCCAGGTGGAAGCGGTCTTCGGACACAGCTGCATCGCGATAGACCGCTCCACTGTGGGGATTCCCCTCGTACCCGTGCGCCGCCCCGCTGTCAAGGGGTGGTGAAGAGGGGAGGGGCGAGGAGGCCCCCGCCGGTGCGCCAGAGGCGCCGACCAGGACTTCCTCAACTCCTCATGCACTTCAGGGAAGAAGGGCACTGGAGCGGTACGCGGGGCATCCGCACGTACCGCAGCAGGCAATCATCAAGCCGCGAATGCGAGGGCCCGGGCGGAGGGTTCCACTCGAGTCCCACATTCGCGGCCGCCCTTTCGAGCATAGCAACCACCTCAGGATCAGCGTCAGCTGCAGCCACCACACCCGAAGGGGGTAGACCCGCTGACTCGTCACCCGAAGATGATTGCTCCCCTTCCGATGCCGCGATAGACATCTGGTCCTCCGGGGGGCGCTCCAAAGGAAACAACCGGAACCGTGCGGGACGGCCCCGGAAGTTCCGCCGGAAGCGCCGCTGGCAGCGAGCTACTAGAGGAGTGGGAAGCTCGCGAAGATATTTCACCACACGAGACATTCCGCACTGTAACCCTCATACGCTCACCAACGGGAATGACCGAAGTAGCCGCCTGTCGAACTGAGCCGACAGACGAACTAGACCGGGGCATTATCCGAAGGGACTCCCCCATATTTCAGGGATCTCAGTCTCGAGCGGAGCGTCGCGATGGCCATGCTCCCACAGAGAGAGCATGACTCATCCAACAACGCTGCCTCAGCATGCTTTAAGCCCAAACATGCGAGGACAGTGTTGATGGCCGTCATCCGGAGGGAGAAGTCTACCGCATCCAGAAACGCACGGGTGAGTCGACATCCTGAAAAGGACGCGAAACACCCGCCAGCTCTTTTAGAAAGAAAAGAGAGAGAGAAAAACAAGAGAGAGAGAGAGAGAGAGAACGCGCCGAAGCGCCGAGGGACCACCGCAGCAGACAGACGGGGGAAACTGCAACCCTTTGCTGCTTTGAAGGCGAAGATCGCTGCACCGCGCTATCACACCGGCGATTCTGCTATCCAGGTAAGATTTCTGTTGTTCTCCAGAAGGCTTAGGTAGGCACAGTATAACTGAGGCTCCGAAGCGAAAGGCGATGATGCAATGTTTACTTCCGGCTTTTATACCCGCGCTGACGGGCGGGTCCGCGGAATGCAAATGTTGCATGCCAATGTTCATTGGCTTTTTGTTTAGTTTCTCGAAGGTAATAGGCTCCCTAGCGTGATCCCAATTCGTCAGGGGAACCCGACGTACGTCGGAGTTCCCTGGACGAAAGGGAACTGCAAAGTTACAACGCTCAAAGTTCAGAGTAAAGAGAGATATTTGCTTTTAAAGAAATAGTTTTTTAAGGACTACAACAAACGGCTGGTAGGAACTACACGACATTCCTCCCGGGTTAGTGACATCACCAACCCTAGAATGTACATAAACCCCGCCCCCTGAACACGAGTTATAGATTATCAAGACAGAATATGCTAATCAATGACTAGAAGATAACTACACATAAGCTTCATAAATTCATCAACTAACCATTCAGAAATGTCCTGTTTTTCTACATGTGTCACTTCTTCTCGAGTCTCTCCATCATTGACTAACTCCGGTTTGAACATAAAAGGCTAAAAGTTTTTGAAATGTTCAGTGTGTGTGTGTGTGTGTGTGTGTGTGTGTGAGGTAAAAGCGTGTGAAAATGTGTGTGTGTGTGAGGTGTGTGAGGTAAAAGACACGAGCTCTTGAAGCTCCGCCCCCTGTGCCGGGAGCAGCAGCTCATTTGCATTTAAAGGGACAGACATAAAACGGTGTGTTTTTGCTCACCCTCAAAAAGTGACGATTTTAACATGATATATAAAAATATCTGTGGGGGTATTTTGAGCTAAAACTTCACACACACACTCTGGGGACATCAGAGACTTATTCTACATCTTGTGAAAAGGGAAAACTTAAGCAATACTACTACTATTGTCACGTTTGGTTTTGAGGTTTAATGTCTTTTATTTTGTAATTTTCCTGGTTTCCCGTTTATCATGTGATTCATGTGAACATTTACCTTTTTAAATAAAGCAATTAGGATTAAAATTATTGAAAGCATTTTGTTAACTAAAGTAAAGCTGAAATAACATATAAGCATTAGATGAGTCTTGGCAACTAACTGAAATAAGTTAAAGTTGAAGCATGCATACTTAATTTAAAGCATGTTAAAAGTGAATGTTGTCAGCTTTTAGAAGTGCATTAGCATACTGTTCAAACGTATAGAGTAAATTAATTTTATTCAGCAAGGATGCAGTAAATTGATTTAATTGCATTACTAAATAGAATTGGAAGTAAAAACAATTATGTTATAAACTTTACAAAAGATTTCTATTTCAATGCTGATCTTTTGAACTTTCTATTTATCAAAGAATCCTGAAACAAATCGAATCAGTTTCCACACAAATATGAAGCAGCACAACTGTGTTCAACATTGATAATAATAATCATAAATGTTTCTCGAACATCAGATCATCATATTACACTGATTTCTGAAGGATCATGTGACACTGAAGACTGGAGTAATGATGCTGAACATTCAGCTTTGATCTCAGGAATACATAATACGTTAAAAACAGAAAAGTTATTATAAATTGTAATAATATTTTCACTGTTTTTACTGTATATTTGAGCACATGAATGCAGCATTAGAGACTATTTCAACAACATGAACACATATTTTGCACAGTAGTGTAGATGACACGTGAGGCACAAAAGTCAAATCCTGATTTCACAGGGTCTTTAACTGAATTTGAGAGTCACCGAGAACAATTAAGCGAGATCTGGAAGATGCGTGCTGTGTGTAATAACTGCAGCTGTTCATTGCACATTTCTCCATCTCTAAAAAGACTCCCTGGAGTTAATTCTGACATGTTCTTTCTAAAATTATCATTACAAATCATGTTCTTTTCAGAAGCTCCCTGACGGTGCATATTCCACTTCTAGCAAACCAGTGAGCGATGCTGGCCGTCTTCCCCATCTGACCCGTCTGAGTTCTGCAGCACTTCGGTACGAGACCCAATTAAAGGAGAGAGCGGCCCAGTTTTCTGCAGCCAGCGTACATCATCTCCTGTCAGAAAAGCCTTTCTGCAGTGGAAACCATCCAGCCCAACACAGATCTGTCAGGAAATAACGTCTCTCCAATCTAAAGGCTCTTCATAAATCCAGCCAAACAAGCAGAACGTGTGAGTCTGAGTCGTGAAGATGGCGGCCTGACAGAAGCTATTCACTCCAATTCCTGTTTCCTCCGCGTGTTTTCATGTTAGGATGGAAAAAATATAAACACTTCCATCTAACAACGTGCCACAAGGTAAGCGTCGCTATTTGTGACACTGGACCACAAAACCAGTCAAAAAAAGCTGAATAAATAAGCTTTCCATTGATGTGTGGTTTGTTAGGACAGGACAATATTTGGTCGAGACACAACTATTGAAAATCTGGAATCTGAGGAGCAAAAAAATTTAAACATTGAGAAAATCTCCTTTAAAGTTGTGCATTTATGTTCACGATTGTGCTGCATTCACTCACAAAAATACATGTTTTATATATTTACGGTAGGACATTTACTAAATTTCTTCATGGAACATGATCTTAATATATCCTCATGATTTTTGGGCATAAAAGAAAATCAATAATTTTGACCCATACAGTGTATAGTTGCTATTGCCACAGATATACCCGTGCGGCTCCAGACTGGGTTTGTGGTCCAGGGACACATTTCTGTTGCTCATACATAGTGTAAGAGTTTGTTTATATTGCTAACACTAATTATTAAAGTGTCCACACTACAGCATTTCAAACTTTGTTTCAAAGTTGAATAAAATAGGCACTAATTTTTACACATTTACCCAAATTATTCAGGCTAATTGTAGTAATGACGGATCAAACCTGTTTGATCAATAGTGGCGAGACACATCGGTATATAAGGACATCTGACAAAGTGGGTTGTCCGTCAAGAACCAGGAAACACAATTCTGAAGACTGCGAGATCACCGTTACCATCATGCGCCGGCAAACCCGCCGTTATAATAGCAATCCGCCGTGGAACAAGCGCGCCGGCTCTTAAAGGGAATGTGAGAGGACGCTCTGATTGGTTTATTTCACGTTACGCCCAAACCACAGCTATGAATAATTAAGCGACTTCAGACCAACCATAGACAGTATATAAACTGAACACAGCGACCCCATAGGTTTCAACGGAGAAAAGTGAAGTCAATTAAAAGCATCACTTCCTGATTGCCGGGCGAACTGCGCAGGCTCAAACTGAGCTTGACGACGTAGATGTGACGTGAGCAACCTGTAGGTCTTCTAGTAGATGTGCCGAGAGAAATCTGAATCATCTTCCGAATCTCGCAGAGACGGAGAGCGTGAGCATTAGCTGTCCATGAGCAGCAGCGGGAGCAACTTTATCACTCTCTATGGGCTTCTTTCTTGACTTTATCAGACTTTATGCCTCTACGTCCCCCGATTACTTGCGAGCTTCTCTGCATGTCTATACGGTAATTTCTCGACTGTGCGACAGAGAGTCGCGTGCTTATGACGCAATCGTTAGCCTATTTTTACAAAAACTGCTTCTACGGGGCCATAACGTAAGACACAAGGTAATGGAGCCTTTTATACATTTTCGTGTTTCTTTAGAAATAAACAATCGACAAATGTAGTCTTTAAACGCCTCAGATGTAAAGTTATTCGCTGTCAAAGTGACGCCAAAATGAATGGGAGTCAAAGGAATGCTAACAGCAGGTCCGCTAGCCAATGGCGGCGCCCGGGGATGCTTCAGTTTCCGGGGGATAGATTACCCCCTTCAGACCAACTTCACACACATTTTAGATTTGTGTCGAGCGCAAGAGTCGTTTATCCCGCCGGTATAATAGCAACAGCGCCGGGATCCGCCCACAGAGTTACTTGTGTTTCGTGTTTGATACTTGCGTTTCAGAACGTTACAATAGGACCCATTGAATCATTTATTGAACAATTCATTCAAAAACACTGAATCATAAATACATAAATTAATTATTTATTTATTTTTAATCAAAAGGATCATGTGACACTGAAGACTGGAGTAATGATGCTGAAAATTCAGATTTGATCATAAATTTCATTTTAAAATATATTCAAATTAAAAATAGTTATTTTAAATGGTAATTATATTTCACAGTTTTTACTGTATTTTTGACCAAACAAAATGCAGCCTTAGGTGAGCGGATATTAAATATGGCTCTTTTTCAGTCATATTACACACAAAAGGCAGGAAACTCTCTATTATCTGTTACTTTAAGACCCACAAGTGCAATAAAGTGTCTTTTGCAGCTTCACCAACATTAATTTAAATGTTTATTTGATAAACCGTCTGTGATAGACTGTCATTGTGCCGCAGCAGACATAGGATAGACACACACGACAGACATTTGGCCCACATGATGTAATCGTTACATCTGTGTGTGTGTGTGTGTGTGTGTGTGTGTGTGTGTGTGTGATGGCCTAAACAAGCCACCGCAGCATTTATTGCTGGTTAATAAGGCTGTGTGACAACATGTCGCATTATGCAGGAACGAGTCTGGCTGAATAGCTACAATTCGCATCACAAACAAAAGCCACCAGAAAAATGAGACACAATGCCGAGGAAACGTCCTCCACCGAGACGAGGCGCTTCTCTAGGGGACGGCAGTAATTGCCTTGATGTCTTCAGACGGATGCTGGCTCACAAACTTTTGTGAAACACGTCTGCCGTACCCCTGCGTGCACCAGCTTGAAGTATTATGTGCACTGATAAAGCGGTACTCTCTGTCTGAACAAACAATCTTTTGGGGCTCATCCCAAATCTTTGTAATAGTCTGCCTTAGTTTTAAGGATGTAAAAAGACGCCAATAGCTTCTAGCCTTACATCGCCCTCATTCTGATCTCTGATGTCAAGCACAGTGTGGTAATTGGTCGTTCACAAAGACCCATCCAATACCATCCATCACATATTTCAAAAAGGCAGACATATTTATTCTAAACAGTTACACTTGTACTCACTGATTGTTTTTTTTATTGTTCTAGTCTTGTTTGTACTGTTGTTTTTAGTCGTTTGTATCTGTCTAGCCCATGCTAATGTCTTGTATAAGTGTTTTTGATTTCATGTGCTGTAAATTGTGTTTTATGTTTTATGTTCTGCAGAACAGAACCTGCTGGAAACCAGTTTTTAAACTGAGTCAGGCCAGTTTAAATTGTACCTTAATGTTAATTTTAACCTTTTTTACTGTATAATAACATAAATAAAATGACCCGCCCCCTTTAGTTACTGTCACTATGACAAGCCACGCCTCTCTCACACACACCATGTTCTCACGCAGTGAAAAACACATCGCGGAGCAGTTGAAAATTTTGACATATGACTTATGTTTGACTGTCATAATATGTCATAATCTCGTCTTTGTTACGTCACAGGTTCAGAGACGAGCTCAGCTGATCCTGGTTCTGGCGTTCCACGCATGTAGAGACTCATCAATCATTCACACACACACACACACACACACACACACACACACACACACACACACACCACACACACACACACACACACACACACACACACACACACACACACACACACACACACACACACACACACACACACACACACACACACACACACACACACCACACACATGATCCTGCTCTTTATCCTTCACTTAAACTATTACAAATGTGTTACTAAAGGCTTAAAAAAACATTATAAATGTTACATGGAAAACTTCAACAAAATATTGCCTGGGCAATATTTAAGTTTATATTAGGTTTAAGATATATTAAGAAGTACTAAAATTACTAAAACTAAAACTGAAATAAAAAAATAATTAAGCTAAATAGAAATACTTAAAGACTAATACAAATTACAAAAGAATAAAAGAAATTTAATAGAATTTAAACTAATAATAAAATGAAAAATAGAATTACGAAAATAAAAAATAATTTTCTCATGATATTATTGAAGGATAAATATAATATAGTAGTACATATTAATTAAAATTAATTTCGTTAAAATAAGGAGGAGACTGACAACACACTGAGAGAGGACAGACCAGGTTACTTTTGATATTAAACAAAGTCTCACCTTTCAAATTTGGTCATTTTTTAAAGAAATTGAAACAATAAATACAGTTTTGTGTCTCTTTAATGTGTGTGACAGATCGCTGTTGCCTCAGTTAAAGGCGCTCGTGAACTGATCATCTCTTCCTTCTAGTTCATTTATAGCATCATATAAACATGAATGAACATCAGAAGGAATGTTGTTTTAACCGCGGAAAGACGTCAGTACACTCCGCTTCTCAAGCTCAAATCCTCCAACGTTAATCTACTAACTCTCCTGACGGCTTTGTCGGACAAAATATGGCGGATTCGGCGGATGCCGGATTATGATTGGTCAGATCACCTGTCAATCAAACTCCAGCGAAGGGCCAATTGCATTCTGATTCTTAACATTGTAATAAATTACAGAAACACGTAGTAACTTTGGTTTAGATTTCTGTCATGGCTGGACAAAATGTCATCAAACCCTGTTGTGAAACTACTTTCATCTCCTTGTTCTCAGAGATATCTCACTTTCAGTGGAGGGACAGAAGCCGTGATTGAAGATGTTTTCCAGTGTTATTGAGAAAGAATCGAAACCTCTTTCAAGCCCCAGAAATGTTCTGGTGACCCTGAGCTGGATTATCTACTGGAAGTGGCCAGTAATCTTTCCATTGAAAACCACATTCACTCCAGATCAGACCACTGCTAATGACTTTAGAGCAAAAGATGAGCTTACCTGCTGAACGTGATCAGACATCAACAGCGGAGAGCAGATGAGAGAAAGAGAGACAAAAAAACAATTAGATTTATACTTCACAAACACATCTATGACAGCACACACACTTCACAAACACATCTATGACAGCACACACTTCACAAACACATCTATGACAGCACACACTTCACAAACACATCTATGACAGCACACACTTCACAAACACATCTATGACAGCACACTAGCTAAACGGCCTACATGCCTTCTAACCATAATGCAACACTCAATGACAGATTTGGATCATACATAGACAGTAACTCAGCATGCAACACAAATAGTGCCAATCGTGTAAAGCTCATGGGAGATTTGACTCACAATTGATTACAGTAAAGAGGGCACAATACTCTTGTAAGCTAGAACTATAGCATTTACATTTACATTTATTCATTTAGCAGACGCTTTTATCCAAAGCGACTTACGAATGAGAACAATAGAAGCAGTGAAACTAACAATAGGACATGTGCCAGAAGTGCTATGACCCTTCCCAGTTTAATCTAACGCAGATTCTTTTTTAGATGATATAGAATAAATATTAATTGGATCAAGTGTTGCCGAAAAAGATGCATCTTCATCGAATAGCACACACAAATAGTGGTGTTAATATATTAAAGGGGACCTATTGTGCAATATTCACTTTTATAAGGTGTTTAAACACTGATGTGTGTCCGCAGAGAATAGCCTATAGTAGTAAAAATCCACTTGCTCTTTTTTATAACTCCCATAAAACAAAAGCAGTCTCTTCAAACGAGCTGATTCAGATTCCCCCATATAGAGAGCCTAAGCCCCGCCCCTAATGACTTTAGAGCAAAAGATGAGCTTACCTGCTGAACGTGATCAGACATCAACAGCGGAGAGCAGATGAGAGAAAGAGAGACAAAAAAAACAATTAGATTCATACTTCACAAACACATCTATGACAGCACACACTTCACAAACACACATCTATGACAGCACACACTTCACAAACACATCTATGACAGCACACACTTCACACACACATCTATGACAGCACACACTTCACACACACATCTATGACAGCACACACTTCACAAACAATCTATTACAGCACACACTTCACAAACACATCTATGACAGCACACACTTCACACACACATCTATGACAGCACACACTTCACACACACACATCTATGACAGCACACTAGCTAAACTGCCTACATGCCTTCTAACCATAATGCAACACTCAATGACAGATTTGGATCATACATAGACAGTAACTCAGCATGCAACACAAATAGTGCCAATCGTGTAAAGCTCATGGAGATTTTGACTCACAATTGATTACGGTAAAGAGGGCACAATACTCTTGTAAGCTAGAACTATAGCATTTACATTTATTCATTTAGCAGACGCTTTTATCCAAAGCGACTTATGAATGAGAACAATAGAAGCAGTTAAACTAACAATAGGACATGTGCCAGAAGTGCTATGACCCTTCCCAGTTTAATCTAACGCAGATCTTTTTTAGATGATATAGGAATAATAATAATGGATCAAGTGTTGCCGAAAAAGATGCGTCTTCATCGCATAGCACACACAATAGTGGTGTTAATATATTAAAGGGGACCTATTGTGCAATATTCACTTTTATAAGGTGTTTAAACACTGGTGTGTTTCCGCAGAGAACAGCCTATAGTAGTTAAAATCCACTTGCTCTTTTTTTATAACTCCCATAAAACAAAAGCAGTCTCTTCAAACGAGCTGATTCAGCCTAAGCCCCGCCCCTCCGCTTCCGGCTCATGGGACCTTTTTTCGGAAAAAATGTGTATGGTAGTCAATGGCGAGAGACAACTTATCTTTTTATTCCGTCTGAACTGTACAAGCACACTTTTGTCTCCTCACAGTAGCAGCAGGAGTTGTACAATGTCCTGGCGCCAAAGAGACATTACAAGTGTTGTGTATTTGGGACATACCAATGCACACTAGAGTCTCCAAAGACCCCCCGCCATCTGAGTCACTGAGGACGTTGTGGTTATATTTCATTTTGAAGGAAATGTCTAAAGCCTTATATATTTGCGCCAATCATTTTTGCGCTGGACTGTTTCGCAAACAAGGGTCTTTTCAGCGCTATATTTTCAAAAAGGTTGATTCTGAAAGATGGGTCAATACCAACTCTAGTTCGTACATTTAAGTCAGAACAGCGCTAATTACACCGCTTTCTGGCATTTTCAGTGCGTGGGATTGCGCTATTTTGTTGTTGCCGATATTGTTGTCTGCCCTCTTCTTGAAAGGGGGACATTTGCATAAAAAATAAATTAAAAAAAAGTGGCAATTTTAACATGCTATAAAATATGATCTGTTGGATACTTTAAGCTAAAACTTCACATACACACTTTGGGGACATCAGAGACTTATTTTACATCTTCTTTCAATAGTCCCTTTTAGACTTTTCAACTACGTCAACTAACTCTAGAGTATTAGTACACTGAAAACCCTAATAAGTTGATTGAACTCAATTGATTTGAGTAAACTCGTTCCCTCAAGTTAATTGAGTATTGGGGTCTCCCAAAACGTGCATATTTAAGTTTACTTAACTTGGTGCTTATGTAGACTTGACTTAAATTGTTTAGTTCACCAAACTTGACGATTATTTTAATGTACTTAAAAAATAAAGTTCACTTAACTTAGTGTTAATTTCAAGTGTACTTGTATATTTAAGTAACCTCAACATGAACATTTAACTGAAATTAGAATTTCATTTAATATCAATTTTAAAGTTATTATTTTTGACTGCCAGCCTTAATACCTGCTAACATGTTAATTTGATGGTCACCAACAGACATTCTACTGACTATAAGTAACTTTAAATGTACATAACACGAACCCTAACCCAACAGTCTACTAATTCTCTAATGACTGCTGACATGTAGCTGCAAAGTTTCTTTTGATTAGTAGAATGTTTAAAACAGACTCAAAATAGAGTATACTTTTTATTTAACATGTTATTTGTCGACCACTCATCTGCCATCTTCACTTGTAACAATGCATTCTGGGACTTCCATTACTGAAGGAAACATACAATGCTGCCTTGGATAATGGCTCAAAACATAGTATAAACGCAGTATAATGTGATGGTCTATCTTCTGGAACAACCTAAAAATGCTGTCTAGGTAGTCAGCTCAACTACACTTTAAAATAGAGTTATCGTCTCAGTAAATTTCAGTGTTAAATGCAGCAGAGTGCCATAAAGTGTTCTGCCGTGTCCTCTCAGTAACTGTAAATAAATCCCAGCTGTGTGCTCAAGAAAGAATATGATCATTTCTGGAGTCCCTAAAGGCTCATGAACACCCGGTGTGCGTGTTAGATCACGCTGTGATTCGGGAGCCAGCAGGTGCCCTGGATTCTCAAGCGTCCCGCAGAAGCCGTAGTGCCGAGCGAGACCTGGGGCTGAATGCGTGCATCTACTCGCAAAGGCCTTGCCAGAGGCAACTAATCCTGAAGTCAAAACTCATTCAGATGGAGTGGACAGTCTGTGGCCAGACGCTGCATTCACAGTGGCTACGTTTACATGCACAACTTTTGTTTCAATCGGACTGAGTTCATTCTGACTGATGAATCCGAGCGCAGTCTTTACATGTACGATAAACATGTGATCGGGTTGATGTGCGTGTTTATATGTCACAAGCTTCAAATCAGAATAGATTTTTTGACATGCGCACTCTGCAGGAATATACAGTTTGTTTGCACATAATATTTCTACCTACATTGGTTCTTTATTTGTTTTAAACAGCAGACTTAATATTTATCCATATCTGGTCATAATTTGAAGACAATGAGCATATGAACCGGTGTGGCCGTGCTGCTTATATTTATAATGCATAAATGCCCAAAACCAGTCGTCTGTGGACGAGAATCTGAAACAAGGACTGGTGGGACGTTGTCCAATTTTAGAATGACAGGACACTCATTTATATGACACTCGTTCCTCGTGTCATACGTCATTATTTCCACATTATCGCACATGCGCAGTCATTTCAGTTTCTGTTTTTAATCCGATCAAGTGTTTACATGTGGCCATCTTTGAAACACTTTTAGGAAAGATATGCAACAGGAGCTTCTAACGGCACAAAGCGAAAAATACGTTTTTTTCCGGTGTGCAATTAGAATACTTCTTTTAAACTAAAAATAAGTATAGTTTCAGTCTACTTTTTATGTACTTCTCATAAATATACTTAAAATTACACTTAAGTATAGCCTACTTGGAATACTGAAAGACAATATACAACTTGTTCTCAATCTTTTGATACTCACTTGCTACAGAAATAAAGGTTACTTGACTCTCCGACAGCTCTTTCATTCACGTTTGTACATATTATTTGATTTTTGTGCAAGTTAATCAAGCCACTTTGATTTGTATAACGCTTTTCACACTGCATATAGTTTCAAATCAGCTTTACAGAAAATGCATGTTTTAATGTCACATCTGGTATTAAAGTGAATAATGGTTTGTTTTCAGTCACACAAAGTGATCATTTGACTTTATAAAACTTTGATTATCCCTTCACTGTATAGAAAACAGTGGCATGAACATTTATCAGCATATTTCCCTTTGTGTTTAACAGAAGAAGGAAAGTCATATGAGTTTGGATTAACATGAGGAATGAATTATTCCCTTAAGAAATGGACTTCAAGCTTCTTTCTGCAGTTTCTTGACTAAAATGTTCGAGGGGAAAGAATAATGAAGAGATAAAAAAAGGTATTAATTTATACCTCATTTTCATTCCTGAAATAGAAACAGCCTGGAATATGTTATTAATAAAGAATTAATATATTCATATATTTTATCACCTTGTCCAGGCACCTTGGCAATTAATCTGGGCTCATATTAAACAGAATCTGACCGGTTTCTGCTCAGAGACGATCTGTTAATAATTCACTCCATCACACCTGCGATCACACACACACACACACACACACACACACACACACACACACACACACACACACACACACACACACACACACACACACACACACACACACACACACACACACTGCCGCAGCCACAGACGCTAATTAAACCCCAGCGACCAATCAGGGTCATGCTCCGGATGGAGAATTTGCATAATCAGAGAGGGACAGAATGAGGGATAACAAAAAGTGAATTATGCCATTATTCTATACTGTACAAAGACCCAGAACTGCTGGGATTGGAAATTAAAACACTCAGAGTCACGGCACAAGACCTCATGGAGACCCTTAAAGGATTGGTTCACTTTAAAAAAAAATGTTGCTGATAATTTACTCACCCCCATGTCATCCAAGATGTCCATGTCTTTCTTTCTTCAGTCGAAAAGAAATTAAGGTTTTTGAGGAAAACAATCCAGTATTTTTCTCCATATAATGGACTTCAATGGCAACCAACGGTTTAAAGGTCCAAAATGTCCGTCTCAATCACAGGTCTCAGCGCAGCTTTAAAGTCTCGACACGTTCCCAGTCGAGAAATAAGGGTCTTATCCACCGTAACGATCTGTCATTTTCTACAAATAAAAAAAAATGTATTTACTTTTTAACCACAAATGCCCATCTTGCACTATCTCTGAGATGCTCCATGTATTACGCCATCACGTTGGAAAGGTCGCGCAAGACATAGTCGGAAGTACCGACCCAATGTGTAAAAGTATGATGTAATTTATGTTGAATGACACACATTTATATGTGTTTGTGTCAGTTTATTGTTTAAAATAGTCCTTACGTGTGCATATCATTATTGGTACGTGTATTAGTCTTTGCCTGTTCGCTTTGTAAACACGTCTTGCGTGACCTTTCCAACGTGATGACGTAATACGTGGCGCATCTCAGAGATAGTACAACATGGGCATTTGTGGTTAAAAAGTATATAATTTTTATTTATTTTTTAGAAAATGACCGTTTCACTGGATAAGACCCTTATTTCTCGACTGGGATCGTGTCGAGACTTTAAAGCTGCGCTGAGACCTGTGATTGAGACGGACATTTGGACCTTCAAACCGTTGGTTGCCATTGAAGTCCATTATATGGAGAAAATCCAGGAATGTTTTCCTCAAAAACCTTCATTTCTTTTCGACTGAAGAAAGAAAGACATGGACATCTTGGATGACATGGGAGTTATTTATTATATAAAATTATCAGCAATTTTTTTTTTGAAAGTGAACTAATCCTTTAAGATCCACCTGAAGTTGGTTTATGGTGTTGATGAAATATCCAGGTTATTTAGAGTTTCGAGAGCCACTTCCTTGCAGAGTTTAGCTCCTAACCCAAAGACCTTGATTCGTTAATTCAGGTCCGTTTAATTAGAGTTAGATCCAAACTCTGCAGGAATGTTGCTCTCAATGGGAACCCTGGTTCAAAGCAAAAGTTTCAACCCAAATTTTATCATCATTCATAAAGTGTATCAACCATAAAAGTAGTCCAATCCAATATGTGTTTGTGTGGAGTGTGACTGCACGAGAAACAACTTCAGTTAATCTATTAAGTGCAATAACGTTCCACACACACACACACACACACATACGCTTATTAACACTCATATAGTGCTGTGAAAACAACAAATTCCCATCTGAGTCACTTTATGAGGTCTCATATGTTTTGGTGTCACAGTTATTTATTTCCTGACTAAACTACACGACACATGACAGTTCCCAATACTGAACAATTCCACAGAGCATGAGTGCGAATATCGCTGCTTATTATGGCGAACGCAGGCTGAATACCAATGCCCAGATTCTGGGAGAATAATTAGGTGTCACAGACCGGCATGCTGGATATCCAAATGCCCAGCGCAGCGGAAGCGAGCTGATTGGCATGGCTGGCGTGGGCACAGTGAAGGGTCAAATAATGAACAGAAATCTGTTTGTTGGTGCTTTTCTAAATGGAAATCACAGAGCGTGACTAACAGGCAGCCGTGTGTTTTCTGAAGCAGAACGCCCAGCGAGAGGAAACTAAAGCGCTCGTTTTTTTTTTTTTTTTTTTACGTGGAGGAAACAGGAAATTGGACATACTTGGCATCCACACAGGCCAGGAAATTCAACTCATTGAACATCTCCATCTAGAACCACATCTATTAGCCTTCATTAAGATGCAAACAGGTCGGTGATGAGGAGAATTGTATCATTTTGAAGAGAAACTGTAACTCCACTTGAATAAATGGCTACGGCTACAGGAAGAAAGCTAGGAGAGCAAGTGCTTAACTTTTAGTTTGACACATTTGCTATCATGTACTATGTAGGCTACTTCTCCAGAGCGAATTTGATTAGTGTTTTGTCCACATCAGTACAAGAATGAAGATGTTCAAGAACTGTTCATTTAACCGAACGCCAAGTAGATCATTACGTTCCAGTATTTGTCCTCAAATCCCAACCCCGCACCTGAAATAATGAATATCCTCAGGCAAAATATCATCCTTTGATCATTGCTAACATGGAGATCTGAGGAAGTAAATGTGGCACTTATCATCATCATTTGTAGGTCATTTTTTACTTTCTCTCTCTTCACTTTTTTCTTCTTTTTCCCATTAGCTCTCCGACTGAGGTCAGAAACGGAGCCTGATTTAATGATCCTCATCCCTGGAGATTTTATTCAGCACACTTCCGTCTACCAGAACCAGCGACCCGCTGAACCCAGATGTGTTTAAACTCTCTGTTTGATGGGATCTCACTGTATGAGTCTTCGACAGAACGGACTCTCTCCGACACGCTTCAAACGCAACATCTACAGTTTCTGCTCCGTTGCTTCTGCAAAACTTTCACTTTTTGTTTTTAACAAGGCTCAAGTTTAAGTTTAACATCTGTAGATGGATACTTCAAGCTGGAGTTTCAAAGACACGGCTGTGATCCGAGACACACGGACCCCTGCTGTATGACGAGACAGAACATTGATTTGGAAGCAACTGATGGCAGTCGCAGAAACTATATATTTGATACCCAATAAATCATGACATTAGCTATGATGCACAGACATAAATCAGAGGTCAGCAATGGTGGCGACTCTCATGCACTGTGTTCGGGAACACTACCACACCACTCTTACTATGTGAGAGTATGCCGTTCACAGAATGCATGGCATAACCCAGATGATCTACTACATTTCCCACAATGCAACATGCTTCTGTTTTCAGTGCAACAAATGTCATATCTACTATGCTAAAAATGCAAAATAATCATTTCCAAGATGATAACTGGACGCCACTCTGAGATCATGAGATGATGTAGCAGGGTTTGAAATGTTATTTGCTTAATGCATATTGTTTTTATATTATTTTCATTCTGTCTGCATGCATAATGCAAAAACAGTAGGCCGTATACTGTGCCGTTAGCTGAAGATCCTAAAGTCCTTATGAGTTTTATTTTCTGTTAGTACAGCACTAACGCTCGGTTCACTGTATACGTCTACAGTGCATCAGTTTGGGGCTGTAAAATCAAAAACGTATTCAATGCAATTTATTTGACAGCGGCCGTAATAAACTCTTACAGTGAGCCGGATGCTGTCTCGTAAAGCGCTTGGGCTTGAGTGGCCAATCAGGAACCATAGGGTCAGTTTATGGCGGCCGTCGGTGTGCAATGAGTCACGGCATCAGCTCTGGATTTCAAAACACTAATAGAGGATGTCTTCAGATTGTGCTCAGGGCATTTTTATTAAAATCTGGAAAAACAAATTGGTGTAGAAACAATTTTCCATCAGAAATTGATAGAAAATTTCACAACTACAAAGAAACGGCAAGTAACATTGAATTACTGAAATTGAATCTTCTTGTAAAAGTGTTCCAATAATATTACAACTTTGAAAAAGAATTTAAAAAACGTATAATTTTCACCTTTTTATTGCTAGTTGGGGGGGGGGGGGGGGGGGGGGGGGGGGGAGACTGTTTTTTTTTTTTTTTGGGTTAGGAAAGTTACATATTGTTCATGGAGGTAGTTCCTTTATGTTTGTAATTTCGGCCGGGAGTAACTTTGAAATTATTGCTTCCTATACTGTATGATATTTATATATATATATATATATGTATATATATATATTGTGGGCAATAAACTTGTTATACAGCTGAAAGAACTTTGGTGTAAAAAACTAATTTCTTTTATGTTATTTTCCCTGGGACCGGGAATTTAACATATTTTGGGGGCTCGTCCGGGATTTAAAAAAAAAATATCAGCCTATTGTTTTGCATGTAAACAGTGTTTCTCTTAAGATAGAAACTACGACAAAAGATTAAAGTTTAAATATGAAAAGATTAAGTTTAAAGCGATAAAATGAATGTGCATATCAGCTCAGATCATTTGCACTGTAGGGAAAGTCCAATGTACTGTGTTCATATGAAGGCATTTTCAGTGTAGACTAGACGGATTTCAGAAAAATGGCCTTCTATAAGAAGTGAGGAGCATTTATGGGTACAAGTTGGGAACCGGCCTACCTTACATATTTCAAGGGTGCTGAGTCCAAAAAAACTGGTACCCAAGTGAAATTTTGAGTTTTTTACCTTCTAATTTGCATATCAAAATGGCCGCCAAATTGCCTATCTTGCTCAGTCGTTGGACCATTTTCCCCTAGTTTTTTTGTAAGTAGGCAATCAAGATGAGGAAATTAAGTTTCTAGATCGATAGTCAAGGGTCAGAGCAAAGATATAATGGAGGCTCACTGCCTTTTTTATGTATATATATATATATATGCAAAATACCAACTTTTAAGGTGAAATTAAGCATTATTTGTGTCATTTTTTTAAGGCCGACATAAATATTCAATCAATATCACTCTTAAATGTTCCCAGTGTATATATGGTATGTGATGTATTCCATATTACATTACATATAAACACCATTGCAAGTTGTCTGAGATAAAAAAAAAAAATTATGCAAATTAAGTATTTGTTCTCTAAATTCTAAGACGGGAAAAACCCAGGTGAATAGTCTCTCTGTCACTCACATGCACGCGTGCGCAGGCCGCATACACACACCCCTCCCCCTCCGTGCATGCCGCGTCTCCATGAGAACGAGTGATCAACGTTGAAAGCAAGTTCGCAAAAGGTTGGTATCTCGTGAACACCTTTACACAATCACGCATTAAAAAGTGGTAGAATCTTTTAAATTCTGAATATAATTTTGCCAGTGTGTTAATATCGACCCGAGAAGCGATTAACTTTTAGAAAGTTAACTAGTCGCAAGTTTGAGGTAAGATGCACTTGGGCTGTCGATGTCAAAACACTAGCCTATAGCCTAAGCTGTGATTCAAATATTAAATAATGTTATGTTATTACACATTACTGTTGTGTAAATACACTGTTGATGGTGTACAACAGTGTATTTACAACAGTAAACAGTACAACAGGGGAAAACCTCTGTTCCACGAGATATTGAAGCCAAAAATTATCCTTAATTTTGAATTAATGTAAAACGCGTTGCGGCAGCATGCAGACATAGGCAAGACGGCTCGCGTGCCTATTGGCTGTCCTGCGGCAACTGCAGCAGCCTATCGAGAGAGGCATATCGTGACGTCAGATCCAAAGGGGGGGCTTCGCGCCCACTACGTCACGTCCCGCCGAAACGGGCGTGGCCTGGGCCTATAAATAGAGCTCGATGGGCTGATATAAATCTGGTTTTTCATCGCCGAAGCGAACCAGAGCGTGTTGCAGGCACGGCAAAGATACGCAGTACTCGTTCCCTCTTCTAGAGAGAACCGAGGTTACGT
Source organism: Phoxinus dragarum (assembly GCA_033366665.1). Classification (NCBI taxonomy): domain Eukaryota; kingdom Metazoa; phylum Chordata; class Actinopteri; order Cypriniformes; family Leuciscidae; genus Phoxinus; species Phoxinus dragarum. Next base: position 55,528 of record JARPMJ010003657.1, read on the forward strand.
TAGTAACCGAGTACGTTCTCTTACGAGAGGTTCTCTCATACTGCGTAATATCTCTTGCTACGGGGAACACAGTGACAGTGCTAGGATCCAACACCAAAGTCCCAAGGGCAGGTGCCCGGGGGCTCATATAGTGCATAATCACCAGGGACTCACAGAGAGTCTGAGAAGAGAGGCTGGAAGCATCAGAAACCCAGAAACCCTCCCCCACCTCTGCCCTGCCCTGCTCCCATCATCAGTTGTTGTCCTACTGACGGGCCAGCTCATTTACACACCCCACTATCCCTGTATTATGTGCCTCCTAAGTCTAAATGAGGTCTAAGTGCATTAAAAGAGGTGTAGCGCAGGGGGTAGAACTTATTCAGATCCATCCCAAGCACCACCCTTTTCCCTACCTATTGATTGATTGTGTGATTAAATGTGTGATATGAGATGCATTAAAAAGAGGTGGAGGGCAGCAGTGCAGAGCTTCTTCAGGCCCTCCACACAGCACATCCCAGTTCTTAAATATGAATGTGAATGTTGGTCATCTAAAATGAGGAGCATTAAAAAGTGAGGTGTGCAGAGTAGAGCCGGCCCCAGCAGTTACAGTGGAGGAGGAGGTTCTTGGAGGCGCGGTAAGAGGTGAGGCATGTTCTCCCTCAAGGTCAAGGTCCATGCCCGAGGTGGTACTTGCGCTTTTAGCCATAACTGCAGCGGGCGCATGCGAAGCAGACCCAACTGGAGTACTGATGATGCTGAGGCCATGAGACCCAGCATTTTCTGAAACATTTTGAGTGGGACTACAGTGCCGCAGCGGAAGGATTTTGTGATGCGCTGAATGTTCAGTCTGCACTCTGACAGCGAGTCAGTCATAGACAGCGAGTCCAGTTCTGTGCCCAGAAAAGATATTCTCTGACTGGGAGACAGCGAACTTTTCGCCCAATTGACTTTGAGATCCAGATTCTCGAGATGTTCGAGTTATATGGTCCTGTGTTCCATGAGCATTCTGAACTGGCGTTTCACAAGCACTTTGTTCAGCTGTCTTAGACCTAGAATGGGTTTGAGAACCCTGTCTTTTTTCGGTACCAGAAAATATCTGCTGTATAGACCCCCTTCGCTCTGAGCTTGAGATAAAGGCTCTATGGCCCCTTTGCTCGATAGTTTCGCTATTTCGGCTCGAAGCAGATGAGCTACTTCGTTTTTTACCGTAGTTTCGATCCGCGCCGTGTAACGGCGGGGGGGGGGACGTCGAGCGAACTGCAGCGAGTAGCCTCTTTTTATAATGTTCAGCACCCATTATGATACCTCGGGAAGCTTTGCCCACGCATTTGCGTGAATAGCTTGGGGTAGACACTGTTGAGTGTCTACATACACTGTTGAGTACAAATACACCAAAAGTACATCGTGGAAAGTCTGGAAAATGCACCATCAATTGCTCAGCAACCTCGGAATTGGTGATCTCACGGAGGAGACTCAAAGATCTTCAGAGGCTTTTGTCTGCAGAATATATGATGTGCATAAAACAGACTCTGTTGATGCAGCAAGGCATATACTTTTCTCCAGGACAGGTAAACCCCAGAAGCAATGCCGGCGACAAGCGATGCGCTCCACTTCCATCTGCTGAGAGTACACTACCAGGCAATGGTTTGGAGAAATGCTCACTATGCCACACCTGAGCTTCCTTCACCCTTGGACATGGGATGGAAACATGGCTGTTCAGGACTACAGCCCATTCTTATGTCTTAGAATCCAATACCTGAAAGTTGCCTGGAAATGATCCTGTGTACCTGTAAAAAACAATGCACAACACGCCAGTGCAAATGCCGAAAATCAGGGCTGTTATGCACTGCAATGTGTGCATGTCAGAGTGATGACCAATGTCCTTGTTTAAATGTGGAGTTGTAGTCCTCAAGTATACCAAGGCAAGGGGTAACCAAAGAACTTGGAAAAGGACTGCAGAAAGAAATACTAATCAAAATGAAATTCCAAAGACAAATGGCACACAAGCAAACTAGAAAGGTATAACAACAATTTACCAAAAACAATTTACAGAGGGAGTGAACTACAGAACTAAAAATTAACAGAAATAAGCAAAGCAATTAAGCTACAAACATGAAAGAAAATATACAGAAACAAGATGTGATCTGTAGATCTGTTCAAGGAAAGTTTCATGGTGATTTTTTCCCTATTCACTTGGGTTTTTCGATGTTTGAATTAAGAGCACAAATGCTTTGTTTGCATAAAAAAAATGAAATCTCAGACAACTTGCAATGGTGTTTTTCTTAGTTATTATGTAATATGGAATACATCACATATCATATATACACTGGGAACATTAAAAGCCCTATTCGCACGGGATTAGTACTATATGTGGACCTCTAGTCATTTGTATTAATTGCGGAGGTTGTCTGTGATCTTAATCCTGTGCGAATCGGCCATGTCTGTAATTTGTAAAGAAAAAATTCCCCCGCAAATTACCTACCATATTTTGCCGAACACCGAGGTCTTGTGATAATATTAGTCCCGTGCGGATCGGCATCTCTGTGATTTGGCGGGATCGTATATAATTTTTTCAATGTTTTTGTTTCATGCGCGCCTTTTTTTCCATATTTCGCAAAGAATGGAGGCTGCGTTGGATTGATTTGATAGTGTTTTGGGTGCCGGGTCATATCGCTATACAACTATTCAATTTGCAGAAAGAGAAAGCTGAAAATTATCAGAAGAGCAAAAACAAAAAGAATGATCGGATGGAGATGAATGACATGTATAGCAGCATGCGGTAAGGAACATTCTTCTGTTTATGATATATCATACAGCTAGACCTATAATAGCGACAAGACATTTCCTAGTAAAGCCTATTGACGTCATATCAGGGAGATAAGTCAGTAAATTTGAGTAAAATCACAGGCATCGGTTATCCCGTGTGAATGCGCCACACGAAATTCAAATGTGTGGGGGTAATTTCTAAATCACACGTGGTCCTCAGATAGTACTAATCCCGTGCGAATAGGGCTTAAGAGTGATATTGATTGAATATTTATGTCGGCCTTAAAAAATTACACAAATAATGCTTAATTTCAACTTAAAAGTTGGTATTTTGCATATATATATATATATACATAAAAAAGGCAGTGAGCCTCCATTATATCTTTGCTCTGACCCTTGACTATCGATCTAGAAACTTAATTTCCTCATCTTGATTGCCTACTTACAAAAAAACTAGGGGAAAATGGTCCAACGACTGAGCAAGATAGGCAATTTGGCGGCCATTTTGATATGCAAATTAGAAGGTCAAAAACTCACAATTTCACTTGGGTACCAGTTTTTTTGGATTCAGCACCCTTGAAATATGTAAAATAGGCCGGTTCCCGACTTGTACCCATAAATGCTCCTCACTTTCACTTTTTTGGTATATCCCATCTAGACTAGTGTTGGTTTTTATAGTATTTTGGAGTTTTATTTTACCTATATTTTGAATTATTGTATTGAGTTTTACTGTTGAAGGAAATGTCTGTAAATATAATGGATAATATCCTAGTAGAAAATTACCAGTACCTTCTAAAGATTTCTGTGTGGTGGAATTTGATGAGAATCAAATTTATCTTGAGATCTCTGTCTTTTGATGGCAGACTTTGGTATTTGTGATATTGCACAAGCTGACGTTCTCTGGATCTCATTTTCCCTTGACCTTTAATTAATGATGTTTGTCAAGCAGATCACAGGAAAATATTAATATTTGCAGATCCTTTCCAATTAATTTATTCCAGGATGTGACGTGATTGTTGCCTCATACGTGTGTGTTTGAAGTCATTCAGTTCTGACTGTCTTTTCATTGAATATCCTGAAATATGTCAGTATTAATGTGTGTATAATAGTATAGTAGTAATGTATAATGTGTGGTGCATGTTCATTCATGTTGACTTTAAAGTTAACGAGAGAAAATATTGAGCTTGTTATTCACTAAATAAGAACTAATAAGCAGAAATGGCTGCAGGGTGAGATCTTGTTTCTCTTGCTGGTTTTATTCGGTTTCAGGCAGATGTCTAAAGACATGGTGTTTTATTAGTGTGAGATGGGCTTGTAATGCATCATAATTTCCCAGATGACCTTCAGCTAAAGCTCCTCACTCCTCAACTTGTTTTGCTTTAGGACTCAGATTTTACATTGAGTGACAACCAAACACAGTGTATCAAAAGCATCCTGAAATGCAACCACGTTGTTGAAAGGTTTATCTTGCATTTTCTATGACCTTGTATAGTTTTGTTGTCACCTTTTATCAATTGCATTTATCATGTTATCAGGGAGCCGCTGCCCATTTTAACCAGCTGAGAAGCACTAGGTTTCTGCAGAGGAAAATCAAGGAACATTTCCAGTGGGCGAGTTTCAAAGTTCACCAGAGGAGTATCTGTCCATTCTTTGCTCGTGTGTGTGTGTGTGTGTGTGTGTGTGTGTGTGTGTGTACGTGTGTGTGTGTGTGTACGTGTGTGTGTGTGTGTGTGTGTGTGTGTGTGTGTGTGTGTGTGTACGTGTGTGTGTGTAGGAGGTCAGCAGATTTTCAAGGGCCGCTGCTCCTTTAGCAGACGAGAGAGAAATCAGTAATTCAGCGCTGCAGATTCTCTCACAGAACAGTGGTATTTTATTATAGAATATAGGTTTACAGCTTATGAAAACCCCAAATTCAAAAGCTGTTTTCATAACAAATAAAGGCTTGAAATGTCTCACTTTGCATGTAATGAGTCTATATAATGTATTAGTTTCACCTTTTAAGTTGAATTACTGAAATAAATTAACTTTTGCACGATATTCAAATTTTTAGATTTTCACCTGTATAATCTATTATAGTTTTTAATATTTTGAATTAAGATTTTATATATTTTCTGTTTTCACGTACACCCTGCAGCTAAATTTAGTTATCAATATACCTTTTAGCAGAAGTATTTATTTACTTTATTACTTAAGTAAATTTTTCAAGTATCTGTACTTTATCAGGAACTTTTACTTCACTGCATTCTAAAGCATAATATTGTACTTTTTACCCCACTACTTCTCATCAAAACACATTGATCCTTGTTATTTCGAGTTAAAGAAATCGATACTCCCTCTGAGACGCAAGAGCAAGTTGATGCTTTCCACTGAGACTGTTGAATCGGTGCACAAATATCACCGAATGATTAATTCACAAATCCGACTGAACCGATTGCAGCCTTTCTTCAATTAACCCAACAAGCCAAGAACAGGAGATTGAATGTGCGCGTGACTGATTGTTTTGATAGTGTACACGTTTTAGAAAATAAAATGTTTGCTCATTTGCAGATCAATACTTATTATATACTGTAGTCTGCTCTAATTTAGGCTAAATCATTATTATGGTACTTTTTACTTTTAATACTCATCAAAAAACAAGTACATCTGTACTTTTACTCAAGTAAAGTTAAAAATGAGTCCTTACATTTTTACTAGAGTACTATTTTATTAGGGTTAGGGTTAGCTATCTGTTATCTGATTATGTATTTAAATGCATATCAGGGATGTGTCTCTGCTGTGTGCCGGCGTTTCCAGCATGAGAGGCGCGCGCACGCTAACAAGACCGCAGTCGCTAGCGTCAGACGCGTGCGTATCTTGAGGCCAGGGGAGTGAGGTTTACACGCACAGTTTTTACTAGCTTGCTTGCGTTACATTAGCATCTTTAGGCCTATGAGAGCTTAAAATAATATCTATGTAGGCAGCTCACAATAGGGGAACAGAGTGTGTTCAGTTTTGGTTGTGTTTATGTGTTTATGGTTCTGTACTCAATCATCCTGCAGATTATAACACACCACAACACTGATCACACACCTGCAAATACGGCACTGAATGCCAACCCACCTGGATAGTGTGTTTGATGATGTTAAAGTCCAACCTCGGGACCAAAAACACTTAAATTAACACCACTAACTTAAAAACTGGCATGTAACGCCACCAACCGCATGTTTTTTAGGGGAGGGCAAATCTGGACCACAATAATAGATCGTTGTAGAAATATAATCCCAGCCGAGAGGGAACGTTCTCTATAAGTTATGAACATACTTCCGGTAACGTTAATAGAACGTTCGTTCAAAGTTTTTCTTTCACTATTCTTTCAGAATGTTCAAAAAACATTCAAAAGTAACATTCTCATCATGTTTACAAAATGATCAAATGTAATATTCCCTTAACATTCACATAAGAAAAAAATATTTTCAAAACATTTTTAAAAAATTGACATTTTTAACATTCAGAGACCGCTTGGAAATAAACATTCGGGGAACATTGGCAAAGTGTTCTTAACACGTACTTCTGTTAGCTGGGATGCCACTGCAATCTCTAGGCCTATTATGGAAAATACGGAGGACAATAAGACCACACTGGAAAGAAATGAGTTTAATGAATCCCATCCGTCATCCAGCACGGTGATTGACGAACTTTACGCCATTATTAAGACTTGAAGGATCCGTACGAGCAGCTGCAGAGTTTGATTGACAGCTTAATCTATTGAGGATAGCAGCCCGATGGCAGATGAAAGGAGCTCCGCTTCCTTCGCCCAATTAAAGGCTCGTTTCGAGAATGAGACGGGTCCTTTAGGAGGGGTTCGGATCCAGCTGCAGGTGCGTCGGGCTGGACGGATCTCGTCCCGAAAGCTCCACTGTCTCACACACACACACACACACACTCTGAATAACTAACAGAAGGCCCTCTGTGTCTGACAGATCCTTCTGTTCATTTCTTTAGTCTCCTGCAGGTGTGGATTTCAGGAGCTGAGAGAGTCTTGCAAGAAAAGCAACAGTAACGCGATTCAGAAACCCATGAACGAGTTTTTTAAATAGCACCTAGAGTTATACAGTGCTTGTTATTGCACAGAATGTCACGTTTTTCACTTGAGATCACCTAGCAACCACAGAGCAGTACCTTGGCAACCAAATCCAGCACAGATGCATCTTAAGTTTTGCCTGGGAAAACACTCGGAGTTTTTATAATG
>JARPMJ010003657.1:67500-75000 GCA_033366665.1 Phoxinus dragarum
GACACAACTATTGAAAATCTGGAATCTGAGGAGCAAAAAAATCGAAACATTGAGAAAATCTCCTTTAAAGTTGTGCATTTATGTTCACGATTGTGCTGCATTCACTCACAAAAATACATGTCTTATATATTTACGGTAGGACATTTACTAAATATCTTCATGGAACATGATCTTTACTTACCTACGTTTACAAGCTGTCAATATTCGGGTTATGGTCGGGTTAAGGTCACTATTTGGGTTTCTGAAACATTCGGAATAACCCGTTTACATGCGTGAGCAGAGAGAGTTATTCCTGTATGGAATTTGTAATCAATTGGCAATATCCCGATGTAAACGGCGACGCACGGTTAGCGTCTGGACGTTCCATAGACAGTATATAAGATGGACACAGCGACCCCATAGATTTCAACGGAGAAAAGTGAAGCCCATTTGAAGCATCACTTCCTGATCGCCAGGCGAACTGCGCAGACTCAAACTGAGCTTGGTGATGCGAGCAACATGTCTGACAGCTGTCAGTCTTCTAGTCGCTGTGCCGAGAGAAATCTGAATCATCTTCCGAGTCTCGCAGAGACGGAGAGCGTGAGTATTAGCTGTCCATGAGCTAGCAGCAGGATCAACTTTATCACTCTCTGTGGGCTTCTCCCTTGACTTTATCAGACTTTATGCCTCCACGTCCCCCGATTGCCTGCGAGCTTCTCCGCCGGTCTATACGGTAATTTCTCTACAGTGCGACAGAGAGTCACGTGATTATGACGCAATCGTTAGCCTATTTTTACAAAAACGGCTTCTACGAGGTCATAACGTAAGGTACAAGGTAATAGAGCCTTTTATACATTGTCGAGTTTCTTTAGAAATAAATAATCGACAAATGGTGTCTTTAAACGCCTCAGATGTAAAGTTATTCGCTGTCAAAGTGACGCCAAAATGAATGGGAGTCAATGGAATGCTAACAGCAGGTGAAGTTCTGCTACAATGGCGGCTCCCGGGAGGCTTCAGTTTCCGGCGGATGGATTACCCCCTTGGGGACGTACGGACAACCTTAAGATGCAATATGCGTCATTTCCGATTCTTCTTCCTGTATCCAAAGACAACAACAACAGCAGCAGCGTGCGGATAATGAATAGTTCGGGGCAGATAGCGATCGGCTTTGGTGCTGGTACTGACCCGCCAGCAGCACTGGCACTACTGTGCTGCGTCTCACCATGTTGACCTCTACTTCCTGTTTACTAACGGTATACTGCACGCGGGTTTTTGTATGCGCCGTCAAGAAGTTCCTCTACTCAAAAGACCAAGATTCCTTGCGAATAGAACATGCGCAGAACACAAATCAATGCTCCTTATGATGTTGATATGCCGGTACACGTTTACATGACCAAATATTCGGGTTAGAAAAGGGGAAACCCAGGGATCATATTCGTGTTTTTAAAAACTGGAGTATGAGCATATTCAGGGTTTTGCCGGTGTTTACATGGCCGTGCGCGACCGGGTTATTGCTAATATTCCGGTTTTGAACGGGTTATTGCTAATATTCCGGTTTTGAACGGGTTATTGGCTGCTTGTAAACGTAGTCACTGTTTTCCAACTGCTTACACACAAAATATTTCCATGTCACACGATGATTTTTGAAACCTCTCATTTAGAGTGCAAAACTACACACCAAATCTCCAAAACCATGAGCTATTTCTCAGCCTTTGACTCAGTTTTCAATTGCATAAAACACTATTTGCAAAACACCACACACAATTCTCTACCTAACACACAAAAATCTAACAGGAAGTGACTTGCTTTCCTTTTCTAAACACAACCAATCAAAATGCTACACTTATTCACCAGGTCACACACACACACACACTCCTCACATGTGCAAACACTACACTAATGGCTGATCACTCACCAATCACTGCTTTCCTGTAGTATAGGCCTATAAACAGGTCAAAGGTCAGATAACCAGTTTTGAACAATGGATGCCAACAGTGGACAGAGACGCCACACACACAATTGTGTTCTTTACTGTGTTATAAAGAATATATATGTGTATGGTTTTGTTGTATGCTACTGTATACAGTAATGTTTGGCCTGATGAATATCTTCTGTGTCTACATTGCATTGGTGTTTACAGTGACTTGTTCCCTCTCTCAGCGGATTACTGTCACTGTAGAAAACTGTAGTGAAGTGTAGATACTGTAAAATGAAAGACAAGAGCTTTAGATTCAGAACAACAGTGTTTACATGTATATCCAAAAATGCACTATTATGAAAGAAGTGTTTCCCATTTGATGCGCATGCTTCATTCTGACGTGTGTTTATGGCATTTTGAATGCAGTGTTACGTTTGGAAGGAGATGTGAGGCATTTTGCATTTTGTGTGAGCAGTTTTGGGAATTGTGTGTAGAGTTTAGAAAAAAAGTGACATAGTTTTAAAAACGTGTGTAAGCAGCTGTAAAAAAAACTGTAATATCCTAATGATTTTTGGCATAAAAGAAAAATTTATAATTTTGACCCACACAATGTATAGTTGGCTATTTACATTTACATTTATGCATTTGGCAGACGCTTTTATCCAAAGCGACTTACATTGCATTATCCTATACATTTATACATAGGTATGTGCAATCCCCTGGGATCGAACCCACAACCTTGCGTTGTTAACGCAATGCTCTTACCATGCGTCTCCAGACTGGGTTTGGGATCCAGGGTCACATTTGGTCTTTACCTGTATCACAAATGCTATACACTACCGTTCAAAAGATTTATTGAAATAAATATTCAGCAAGGACTTTGAACTTTCTATTCATCAAAGACAAATAATTCATCATGGTTTCCACAAAAATATTTTATATTAGGCTATATATTATCAAAATTGAGAATAATCAGAAATGTTTCTTGAGCAGCAGATCAGTATATTAGAATCACGGCATGACAAATAAAAAAATCTATTTTCATTGTGTATAATCTCCGGATTATTAATATGGCAAGGCGTTCGGTCAGAGCGAGGTCAGTCTCCAGATGTGAACGTAAACTCAATTCCATTGTCTGCAGCCTCCCATTAAATGTAAATCTGTTGCATGCTAATTAAATGACTACAAATATGTTTCTGATCAAACATGTTCCATTTTATAACCCGTAATTGGATTAAAACAGGAACACGCTCAGAACATCCAATCTTTGCAAAGCGCATTAGGACAACGAGATTTGTCTAATAACGTTTCTTTTACTTTCATTTGTCATGCCAGCATTTAGATGATCTATTTAAAAACCACACACACACACACACAGACACAGACACACACACACACACACACACACACACACACACACACACACACACACACACACACACACACACACACACACACACACCACACACACACACACACACACACACACACACACACACACACACACACACACACACACACACACATCTCTTTATGGATTATTAAGGTATATCACAAATAAAGGCTTGTTAAATCCCACAGGACTGTTATTGGTTTCTTCGAATCGATGGGTTCTTCTCTCGCTGATTGGTTTCTATTGAAACACTTTAATCTGGTTGATGGATTTCATCTGTGTAGTTTACAGCCTTTAAAGTGGGATTTGGTCTCTGCGGCTGGAATGCGGCTCGCTGCTGCACAGTAATAATCAGAAATGTAATTAGTGCAATTAAGCAGACGTGGGTCGAGAGACTGTGATCTCTGTGTGGTGATTACGACTCGGAGCTCGTGTTGTGTCTTCACGGATACAGTAAACTCAAGTGTTGTGCTGTCGTGGGAAACGCTGAAGCCCTCGACCAGTTTACTGGGAAACCTCACAGAGGGGCTCATCATGCTCTCTCATGGCCTCAGTGCCGTTCTCATGCATGTTTTATGCAAGTATCAGGGAGAATTTCACACATCCAGACGGGAACACGTCTCGGTTTTAATTATACTTTGCATACAGAAAATTGAGCCTATTATTATTTGTATTGTGACATTATTTTCATGGCAATTAATCATGAAAATAATGAATTAAGTCATATTTATTACATATTACAAGTCATATTTTACTTTAATTTGCGATTCAAAAAAAAAAAAAAAAAAACTGTTATGGAAAAAAATCATTGTACTATTTATACAGATTACTAAATAAATACATTTTATCCATCAGGGGTGCATTAAATTAATCATAAGTGACAGTAAATACATTTATGATGTTACAAAAGATTCTATTTCAAATAAATGCTGTTCTTTTGAACTTTATATTCATCAAAAAATCACGATTTCCACCAAAATATGAACTGGTTTCAACATTGATAATAATCATAAATGTGTCTTGAGCATCAGATCATCATATTTTACTGATTTCTGAAGGATCATGTGACACTGAAGACTGGAGCAATGATGCTGAAAATTCAGCTTTGATGATATACACATAGATATATTCACATAGACAAGCGCCATTTTAAATTGTAATAATATTTCACTGTTTTTACAGTATTTTTGATCGAATAAATGCAGCCTTGGTGAGCAGAAGAGACTGTTCAAAAACATCACAGTTTTTTACAGTCGCTAGGACACATTTCTCAATACTTTTCAAAACTCTTCACACAGTTCTCCTAACCAGCGTTCAGCTCGCAGTTCATTTCAAATTCACAATGCATTAAAACTACCAAATCACTTCATACATGTCTCAGATCAACACATTCTTCCAGAGGTTGACAGCCGACACACACACTTTATCACCCACAAAACAATGACCTAAAAACTGGAGCTTTATACAATGTGTTCCTCTGTAGATGCTTTCTTTCTTCTACATCTCTACGGTTTGCAATTCACTGCAATACATGTTACTGGAACGAATCAGACATGATGCAGATGCTTCAAAACGTTATATATTTTATGTCTCTTTTTGTTGTTGCACTGAGTAATTCCACAGTACAAACATGTGTCTACACACCATCCACCGATACAGAGACAGGAATCAGCTGTGGTTGATCCAATTGTTTTTATACCATTTAATTTTTAGATTCAAAATATATTTCATTACAATATTACTGTAGAAATGTGGCAAAATGCTGTCGTATATAGTTTTGTATTATGTTATTGTTTTGAACTTAAGTTGAACAGTTCTGAGATCAGTGTGCACTCTAAAAAATGCTGGGTTGTTTCAACCCAATTGTGGGTCAAATATGGACAAACCCAGCCATTGGGTTAAATTTTTGAATTACATTTTTAACCCAACGTTTGGGGTTTGTCCATATTTGACCCAAAATTGGGTTGAAACAACCCAGCATTTTTTAGAGTGTGTAAGCGTGTGCAGATTGGCCTGTAGATACACAGAGTTGTGGCGGTTGTTGTGTTGAAGTGAGAAAATAATGAATGTAATTTGAAAGATGTCGTCATTGAATGCATTTTGTGACAAAGCAATGATAAATGATCCACAGTTTATCCCACACACACTTCTGTTGTGCTCACTGTGTGAGGAGTGAAGAAAAAGTTATCTAAGTATTGAGACATGTGTCCTAGCGACTGTAAAAAACATGAAATAATCTTACTTCAAGACAACTCCCATGTTAATGAGCTTTACTTATTCTGTGTGTGTTTTCCAGCAACTCTTGGCTCTGGTTCATGAATAGTTTTCTCTGGAAACATCAGCTGCAGTTTCTCTGATGGACGTGAGCATCTGCGCTTCTGAGACGGACTCAGTTAAGAGAAACCGTTCACTCGTTCGCTGAGGCTTTGACCCGTTTCTCGTCTCTAAAGAAAGCCGTCTCCTCGTCCATGTCAATTAAAGCATCTCTCGCCCGTGTGTTCGACTCACTGACACACATCCAGAGTAAGCGCATGCTCTCCAAGTATATGTCAGCTGTGGTTGATGCATAACGGGAGAGAATATCGTCTCACTTTGGCTTCAACAGATATTCATCGTGAGGTGTTGTTTACATGCACAATAATTGGTTGATAACTCCCAAATATCAGCTTACTAAGGGCCCTTTCACAGCTTGTTTGGTCCATAATTTCGTATTTTTCAGTTTGATCCGAATTAAAAGTACAGGTGTGAAACCTCCCCCGCACCGACATTTGGTCTGATGAAAAGAGGCAGTCTCGGTCGGGTCAAACTGAACAAAGGTTTGGTTCGTTTCTAGTGTGAACGCATTTTCTGTACACTGATAAAAATGATTTTGTGGTGAAGTAAATACTACAGAAAAAAACAATGTAATTTACATGAAAAAGTCACTTCAGGCAAGAATAAATAAAAAAACGAAGTAAACTCAATTCAAGCGTGTAGTAATGAAAGCGTAAATATCAGCATTATAAAATTAAGTAAAATTACTGAAAAAATAACTTTTCTGATTCTGGTGTTCCCATCATGCACTGGGACTTGGATAATTAATGAGGTTGATTTCTCGCTGTATTTACACTGTTTTATCATTGCTTTTGCTGTTAGGTTTAGTAACTTGCCATTTTGTGACATTTGGAGTTAATTTTCTACTCAAAATGACACATTTAAATACAAAACCGATCCATCAAATGTTACCGTCATTGTGTATTATCTAGCAAGTAGGCCTATTGAGGTCTCTGCGCACGCCTTCTGGTATGTAGATTGTATTAATAACTTCGATGTTTCTAAGTAAAGCACACACTTTAAAAGTTTGGTTTAATTCAATGGTACATTGTTTTAATGGAAATGTATTGCCAAAGAAACTTCAACTAAATAGATATTACTCAACATTTTACTTGCCAAGTTAAAATTACTTATTTTCGTTGTTATTTTCACTTAAGTAGAGGTTACTTAAAGGAGAACTCCGGTCAATTTTAACATTGAGCTCAATTTTTAGTAAATTTGGAGTGCTGTCAATACAGAGAACAACGACAAAAATCGGTGTTGCCTACACTGTTTTATCCTATTTTTAAAATTTGCACCCTATTGACTTGAATGGGGCAAGTTTTAAACCTGCTTTTATCCTCTTAACATATTTGATGTGTCATTACAAGTGCCCAGCCATGTTGAGTGATTCCTTCAGAGTGAACACGAGTGAATCTGACTGCAGTAGATGTGAAAGATATTAATAAAAATGATGTTATATCAGCCAGCGCACATACCTGTATTTAGTTCGTTTTCGGTGGAAGTCCAAAGCAGTCGATTGTCGAGTTCACGCGCGTGATCATAGCAACTAAACCTATGCGCGTGAACTCGACAATCGACTACTTTGGACTTCTACCGAAAACGAACTAAATACAGGTATTTGCGCTGGCTGATATAACATCATTTTTATTCATATCTTTCACATCTACTGCAGTCAGATTCACTCGTGTTCACTCTGAAGGAATCACTCAACATGGCTGGGCACTTGTAATGACACATCAAATATGTTAAGAGGATAAAAGCAGGTTTATAACTTGCCCCATTCAAGTCAATAGGGTGCAAATTTTAAAAATAGGATAAAACAGTGTAGGCAACACCGATTTTTGTCGTTGTTCTCTGTATTGACAGCACTCCAAATTTACTAAAAATTGAGCTC